>JANBPK010001038.1:0-229527 GCA_027579435.1 Candolleomyces eurysporus
TGTTGACGTAGGGAGGCCAACCAGGCGTGCAGATTCATTCACCTGGCCTGTTGCTTGCACTGCCCCAATAAATCTGTTTTTTGTTGGTGTGTCATGCTGGACTCTAGAAGTCTTAGTGAGGACCATCTCAAGCAGTACAAGCAGATAGTAGTAGAGTAATTGTAAAGACATTCAGACGACCGTTCAACATCAACTGATAGATCACGTGGTGTCCGGTTACTTTCCGGAACCAACTGTAGAACTCATAAATACAGAAGAATGTAGCTGCTTTTTTATCCAAATCCTACTTTCTGAGATCTTTGCATAGCCTAGCGCTGCAAAGACTTGAATTTCAGTCAAAGCGATACGCTGACTAGAATTTATCAGGTAGTATATGTTTAAGAAATCCCAGCTATCCCTATCTCTTTGATCGAATGCTTGAACACCAGCAACTCTTCAATTCTGTGTATTCACCAGAATACACCAAAGTTACGATTAGTACTCACTAACCATAACAGTTGATCATGGTCAGGGCCATCATATTTTTGATTGTGAGACCGCCTCCAAGATACGGTAGCCATTTATTTTTATTATAGGTGAGTAATTTCTATAATTTTTTTTATAGAAATTTGTTTACAGGTGTTGCATGGCTGTCATCAGTCCGTATTGTGAAAAGTTAGGTTAACTCCACTAATGGACGCAATCCCTGTTGTTAAATTTTACTTAACAATTTGTGAGTTTTAAATAAATTCATTTGGGACTAAGACAAGTCGTTATGGCCCTAATGAACTGGGCTAGCACAACGGTTGAGGCTTGCATATGATGCTCAACTGTTGAATTAATAACGGCAGCTGGTTAGTAACTACAAGTAAACCGTGCATGAGTTGTCACCAGAAGAGCCTAGCTCTGAGTCGTGCCAGACAACAACTTCAAAGCAATGGTATTAGCTGTGTAAGTCCTCAGAGTGGCTTATTACCTACGGTTCTTGTTCAACATTCAACAAGACGCTGCACTCTCAACCTGAAGCTGTATCAGGCTGTATCTTATTGTTTGAGCCGTTGCTCTTTCGCATGTTATGGTGCTTTATCTCAGTTTGATTGAGGAGACGAAGGTGGCCCTGATTGTTATGACAGTGAACCAGTGGTTGCCACAAGTTGGCAAAGAACACTCAACGTTGAATTCAGCAGTTTCGGATCTGATTGCCACCCTCACCAGTATCAAACTCAGAGTTGCCTCGGAGGGTACTCGAGCAAAGCAACACAAGTGCGGACTCGGAGAAAGTGAATGAAATGGGTCAAGCATTTGAGTCCTTTGGAAGCTCCGCACATGGTATCTATGTGAAATATGGCATAGTAAACAAGCAATCCAACTTCATTGTAGGTATCAATCTCCTAGACAAAGCAGCATCCAAATTTCAAATCACTTGCCATGCCATTCACAGGTCATTCCATGAGTCTGTTAACAAGAGGTGAGGTTGGATGGGATCCAGGGGAATTGTTTATTCAGGAGAAATCAAACCTTTGTGAGATAAAACTCCTCTTGCATCTGAGACCTTAGATCATCGCAAAGATGGCTGAGGTGTTTGTCTTTCATCTCGGGCACGCAACCACCAAGAATAGTGACGTTTGAAAGGTCCAAACAGGCAACACCTCCAAGGATGAGAACTTTCTCCAAACAAATCTGGGGCCAATTGAGAGAGGTGACTATATCAGTGATAGGGCACAGTACACTGAGCAATAAACAGTACCTTCATACCAATAGATGAATGTCCAAGTTCGAAGGGAAGGGGCTGATGTTCAACCACGACTATTTCAGTTACACCATCAGTCAGGTAAAGTCTTAGCGCCTTCTTTGGATAGCTCGGGAGACCAGTCTCCCAGTTTGAAATGTTGCTAATAGAAGGCATTCGGCAAGACTGGGCTGCAGCCGAGAAGTTAGAAAGCATAAGTGACTCGCGCTCAAGACAAATCCTCTCAAGTGTGAATGGGCAAACGCTAAACTTGACCAGATGAGCAAGTTCAAGCACTATTGGACCATCTAAAACAAAATTCTTAGTGTCGGACCTGACTTCGCAAGGAAGTCCTGTGCCGGCTTGCATAATCTTTGACCAACATGAATGAAGGATGGAAAATTCAAGCTCCTTGAGGAACCTTGGGAGTGATGTCTTTGTGTATGGGTCAAGGAATGTCCTTTCTTTGATTCCTTTGCAGGTATCGACGACCCATCGCTACACACACTGCGGTTTTTTAAGTGTTTGCTCAATAAGCACATCTTAAGCAAATCACATGCAAGAAGTGCATTTATTTACAGATTGTGTTCAATGTGCCTACATTGGACACATATTGAGCAAAKTTTTAGTGGTGGCAGAAGGAGGCCAGACACATGCAATGCAAATTTGAATTTGCCTAGCTTGAACATTTGTATTGCAGATTGTATACAAAGTCAACCCTTGCATTTGGTTTGCTTAAAATGTGCTCTTTGAACAAACACATCAAAAACCACAGTGTAGTTTTGGTACGCCCTTCAACTCTGACACCGATAACCGCTGAACAAGACCAGCCGTTGTAGTGACAAGAACTGGGCTCTGAAAGAGATAGAAGCTCTTGTGCTCTTCAGTACTTGTAGATATCTCAGGGTTGACAGTCTTGACACATTTTCCCAAGACCTCAAAAGATCGTTCCGAAGTCTCGTATGTGTGCCAGTCATGAAGTTGGTCCGGGTCATCGTCTGTGGTGGCAGAGCAGAGGCCTAGGAGCTGAAATGAAATAGAGACCGCGCTCTCAGAGAGAAGGCTGTGTCCAATGCGGTCAATGGCTTTGCTGTCATAGCGGATTCCATTGACTTCTCCAAGAGCAAGCCAGAGTCGTTGATCACAGCAAACAAGTGTTGCGATAGGGTTGTGAATTAGGAGGAGCCGCGATTCCACATCATAGGTTCCAAGGCTGTGTTGATTTGACGGATGATATCATTCGACCTCCTGAACTCGTTTGAGATGGTCGGTGGAACTAGCGTTCTGTCGGTAATGGCTATACATAGACAGAGCCTTTGCCTTCAGGATTGCCTTCCCATCAATTGTAATTGTTCGTTCAATTGTTGTCGTGCCGCCTAAGCTTGCCCCTTGTGTNCCCCGTTGCCAAACTCGTGTCCAGATTCTTGATGTCATCTTCGATGTCAACACGAGTTTCCTGCTCTTCTCTATTCAGCTCTGAACGTGCAAAATGATCTGACAAGTGTCCCTGTGTGCTGAGTGCAAGGGACTCAGCACTCTCGTCAATGTCATCCTGTGCGAGTGGGGCGGAGACAAGGAGCTCGCCTTGGGGTGCGAGGACATCAACTCCAGCTATGCATTCCACCTCCACCAGAATGGCTGCCACCTGAGAATAATCAGACTCCACCAGGAGTCGGCCCTTTCTCCAACACGTCTGTAGTGACACATTCTTGACTGATAGGTCTCCTTTCAGATGTTTTGGGTTTAGGTGATCAGATGAACGTGGAATTTCAGTTGAGTCGAGTGAGAGAGCGGGAAGAGTGAGGCGGCGAGGGCCCTTGTCCCATTCGGGATTGTCAGCCAGGATATCTGCAATATCTATGAGACCTGCAACTCGATCAGATGCCTGCAAAAGGTTGAGGTTGCTGTCATTTCCAATCATTGTGCGGAGTAGCCCAAATTGAATTTCCAGTTGATCCGTCCCAAGCAAAATGATGAAGAAAGAACCATCCAGAGTGTCGACCTTTGCTTTGGCAACACAAAAAAAGACGTTCTTGATCATAATCATGATGTCAACGTAAAGCAAGGTTGGAATGAACTCTTTCCCTGCAGCTCTGTAGAGCACGAATGCTAGATGCGCAGCCGCACTGAGGTGTTCCAATTGCTCTGACAGGGATAGGTTGACACAGAGATATGGATACACCAAATGGAAGAGGAGCTTGCCAAGAACTCAAAGCGACTCCCTGCCACGCTCGAAGCCTGGGTTGCCAAGTCTGGTGTCAACCAGTGTTGTGTCTGGCAAGCCTGGGAGTGACCGGATGTCCCGAAGCAAGTCGAAGGCAAGCTTCACATCTTGCAAGTCATTGGGATTGAATACGGCATTGATGTGGTCAAGCAATGTATTAACCGATAGCAGATGAGACTTGATTATAGCAGGAGTGATTCGAAAGCCATTGATCTGAATTCCACGTGGACGCAAAAGGAGATTGCGAGCCCGTTTGAAGATATGCTTCCAATCCTTGTCGCAAGTCAAGTCATCATCGCCAACATGCAGATTTAGTAGCAGAAGCGGTGATAGGAGTGGATGGATTTTGGAATTGGGAGACAGGTGACGCTTGAAGGTCAGCTCGATCAGGGCAGCTCCTCGTCAAGATTCGCCATCAGAAGCAAGACAGGTAACTCAAAGGTTGGTTTTGTGTTTGACACGGTTTACCCCCTCCAGTATTGTCTTGAGCACTATGGCATGCTCCTGGCTGGTCTCCCTTTTGCAGTCTCCAGATATAAGCACTGGGCAAGCAGAATAGATTCGATTTTCCCTGCATAAAATCCCAATGGCACCAATTGTCGCCTAAATTAAAAAGCGGAATCAAAACTTGTGCGNAAATGTAAATTTGGTTCCATTTGGCACTCACCTCTGATGCATAATGAATCTCTCCCTTGTCCAGCGCTCAAAACAACTCCTCCATGTCATCTGAATTCACAAACTCGAGCGACACTCTTGGGCCATGTTTTTGACACAGACCCAGGAACTCGTTGTGGGCGAGTACCATCGGACCCGTTTCTCGCAGGAAATCTCATCGAACATCAGCACTGTATGCTGGATGTCTGCACGATTTTCCATCAGGGCTAGAACACCGTCAAGCACAGCAAGCGTGTTTCTCTCCACAACCTCAGGGGTGGGTGCTCCTGCTGATGGCGTAATCCGAATCTTGGCTGATGAACTTCATAGGGTGCTGATGCTTGGGAGTCCAAGTGCATGGTGAACGATGTGGCCAACTCTGTCGCCACCCAGCCTCCACAGCAACTTGGCCAGGTTCCTATCCTGTTTGCTGAAACTCTTTACTTTGTATACCCCCCTCCCTGCTGCAACCACCTGCTCTAGAACTGCCACCACTCCCCTTTTCCTTGCGAGTGCTGCATGGATGACTAGATCAACGCAAGCAATGTTTCCACTTGCGATAGCAGCAATCAACCGTTTATGGTCCATTAAAGAACTGGCATTGCGCATAATCTGCCACGTGTAGTTCAGTGAACGGAGCCGTAAATAGTTGATTTGCACATTCTTTGCTTTCAACGCTTTGACAAGCCCGCCGATGCCAAAGTAAGCATATCCCGCCCTGCTAGGAGTTCCGTACTTCATCCTGTCCTCTATTCCATACAACACAGGGTTGTGAGGAAGCATCCGGCAAGGGGAGCAGATGTCTTCTCCCTGCGCAACCTGCTGCTCACAGGTATGAGCGAACAAGGTCATCTTGTTATGCTGTAGACGTATATCCCAAGGGAGATTGAGAGCGTCGTGAAGGCCGAATGGGTATGAAGTGTATGGTGTCTGTCCATTTGGTATGGCTATAGCATATCCCATGCATCGATTTGTTACTGAAGGCTTTAAAGCAGGCCAAAAGCCAATTATTTCAAGCTCGTTTCCACTGGTTGAGCGTTTCCCAGTGTCCCGGGCTGCCTTGCTCAGTGTTCCAGGCTTGACTTGGGCACTTTCACATCTAAATTCTTTGCTGTAAGTAATATGAAATGGTATGATTTGCATACAGCTCACAACTCACATCTTCTCCATTTCTTCCATCAGCCGTTCTAGCTTTCCCTCAAACAGTGCCGCCTCAACGCCACGCTGCCTGACAAAGTACTCCACAAAGGCAAGTAGACCATCCACTCCATTCCTTCCTCTTTGGACAACAGCTGATATGTCTCCCTCCGTCCCCCAACCAAGTGCTTCCTTCAAGACCTGGTTGATCACCTTCTCCCATAGATCCTCGCTGTTTGTACTAGGATCATCAAAGTATTGGGGATCTTGGCCAAAGATGGCCAGCGAGTCATTCTCTGTCACCGCTGGCACAGAATCAGGCAGGCGCAGGACAAGGCTCCTCAACCTGGTCAACAATGGAAGATCCAATGCTGCCAGTGCTTGAGGCAGAACCACTGGATGAGCGCTTTCTTCAATCCTATCTTGTCCTTTGAGCCTTGGAAAAGGAGGATGGGCGATCATCAGGGCAGGTGCTGTGAGGGATGGCACTACTGCTGGCTTCTTCTTCATGAAGCTTAGGATCGACACATTTGGCTTGACTTTGATTTTTGGTGCCCTCTCCCGCCTTTCCATCTGTCGTTTTGCAGCTTGGCACTTTGGTGAGTCCCGATGATTGTTGTAATTCACCATTCCACCATGGCCCAGTCTTATTGTTGTTTTGCACACAGGGCACACCACGGTTTGTTCATCAGTGTTGAATTGTAGGTCATGTAGGTCGAGATTAGTTCTCCTCAGACAGCTGCCTCAAGATTCTGGAGATTATTACCTCTTCTTTGTCTGCCATGATAAGAATGGTCAAATTGTAGTTAGCTTCGGGCTGCAGCAATCGTGCCCAATCTTGGCCAAATCATGCTCATGTTACGACTTTGCTCATTTTCATGTGATTTTTGCCAAATAAAAGCTTGATATACCATGNAAAAAACAAAATCTGCCCGAAACCTCTCCCTAGACCTGCCAAAAAAGGCAGGTNAAAAAAATTCTGAACTCAAAGAGNGGGACCCCCNCCCTCCTCCCTCCCCTATGATCTGATCCGGGATTTCCGGTCCGGAGCCCCCTTGCCCGCCCAAATNCCCGCCTTCTCGCTCGTGTGAGTAAGCAGCAACATTTGGCACACACTCTGACCGGAACGAGGACCGTAGATATCTGGGCGCTTGTTCAAAAACCCTATGGCCTCAGACATCTCTACGAGTCGCAAGCTCAACAAGAACTTCTGAGTCGGTAGGTGACTGAAAGTGTTCCACTGGCAAAGGTGAGCACTGGTCTTTTTCACTCTTGCTTCCTCTTTCTCTTGGTTCAATGAGTAGCTGGTGCCTTTTTTTGGTGTTAGATATAGCGAGGGAGGGCCATTTCAACCACCCATCTTAACACTTTTTTCTCAAAGACATCAGGTCGGACGCTTCAGAATTGGCAAGTCAGCATTCCGCTCGGTTGGATGCAGTGTGACCACCCATTGGTATATTGAGAAACATTTGCCTAATGCCAATACCCACTCACGTTCTCCCAATAACAGGAGCAGTTCGTATCATATCCTGACTTGGCATCCACCTTTCTGCGTCTGCATACATCGTCAGCAATTACATGAGCTCTCACCTTCTCCTACCCTCAGTTCAGCACCCACAAGCAACCGTTTCATCGCCCGTTTTCCTGGACCATTGGCGGGCTTATGAAGTCGATTATTTTCTTGTCTCAGTGGCAATGCTTTCAGCTGCACCAGCATCACAACGCACAACTCCAACTCTTCGTTCCCAGGCCTATCTCTCCTTGGTGTCACTGTTCTAGGGTTCAACAGCGACCTTGGCACCTTGCACCATCCACCTTTCCTAACTCGAACTTTTGGATGGGTGTATGTCGCGTCCCAGAATGCTTCCCTTCTCAACGCCCGGCTCGCTGCCAATCCACTCCTACCGTTGTATCGAATAAACCGTCCAGCCATTCCAGGACTTCTCTGGGATTCTCCTATCACCCTTAACATGACCTCGGCAGCGGCAAAAGCCAAGATAACTGTGAGCTTGTTGAAGGCGAGGATTGTTTATTCCCCAGGGCCAGCTATGCCTCAGCGTCTTCATAGTGGGGGCCTAGCGCCTTGTTGATGGCTGGGGTAACACAGGGATGGGATCACAAAGGGGCATGTATGCTAGCAGCGTCAAATTGAATAATTGGCTCATATCGTTGAAAGTTTGTACGATCGGTGGCAGGGAGAATTAGCAGCTGATGCTGAGAGGGAGGCGAGAAGGAGGGAAGGAGGTGAAGCAGTGCAACGGCTTAGCGATGCCCATCAGCGTCGTCGACCCCTTGAGATTTAGATGGTTCAGCCTTCCACCAGGTCGTCCTCGTGTTCCCATTCTACCCGAGTGAATGATGACCGAGTGGACAAGGCTCTGGCTCTATTCATGTAAATTAACCAAGACGTGTCGAATTCACAATCATTGACAGTCTTCGCGATTTTGTTTTCGGTTTGAGAATGCGACGAGGGTATCTGCCAGTATTTACGCAGAACTCAGGATTTTGAAAGGGTGTTGGATGGCGGCTGTGGATCATGGTGGACGTGGAGCAACTCGGGTGAAAGGGCTGGCCCAGTCTGTTGCCTCAGGCATAATGACAGAGATTCCAGCGTCTTTATTGCTAGTTGCTGAAGGGTTTGACCCCGATCCTTCCTTTCACCCTTTCCTCTGCCTATCTAACCTTCCGAAGATATCGGATTGGCAGCGGACTTGGGGAGCAGCGACCATTAACGGGTCACTAGCAAATCCTGGTCCCCATCCTCTCGTTCCTCTCGACACTACTAGCGGGGCGAGAAGACGGTTTTGAGCTTCACTCATGGTGAAACAGGGAGACAACAAAGCTAGGCAGGTTGTAGGCAAAGCCTACCAATTCACCTTTCCCTACTAGACTTGCAACCAGTTCCACTCTATTGGGTCGTCGATCCAAAGGATAATATTGCAGTTTCATCCTTTGGATTGATTCTTGGATTTTTGTCGTTGGAGGGACCAGCGAAAGGCATGGCCGAGATATTGAGAGGGAAAAGGCTGAGGAAGACACAGGACAGGAGCATGAATAATGCGCTTGGGAACTGCCTACCATACTTACATTCAAGTTTAGTCTCGGCATTCGTCGACCTGCAGTGTCCATCCTCCCACTTCAGGAGGGGTTGGTGAACCATGCCATGCCCAACCTTGCACTTATTATAGTATAGTTCATCTGAGCAAATATTGGCTGGTGTTCGTTAAATTGTGCTACCTATGCAACACTCCCGTTGCCCATTGCGCCTGCTAGCACAGCGCCCTGGTGTGGTCAAATCAACTAAAGAGGCACAATCATTAAAACATTACTGTACAGAATCTGCTGGCACTTGTACATGGAGTCAGGGACATCTTTTGCTTTCAAATTACCCTTATTTCTATACTCCTATTGTACCATTCGCCAGTCTCAATGGCACAAACAGCAAAAGCACAGGGGATATCTGGCTCTGGAAGGTTCAATTTTACCTGTGCACGAGCGATTATGAATTTAAACAACTGATAGAGATTTTGAGATGGCAAGAACGACATTAGGAGAGCGAACAATCTTACTTGGCATCCCTCTTGGACTGACCAGTTGCCGAGCCACTGTGGAAGTAAGGTCAAAAAGCGCGCTTGCAAAGGATATGTAGCAAACACATACCCTATTGCTAGTGTGATCGAAATTGGGATTTAGTGTGCTCGCTGCGAGACTGCTGGAACACTGCATAGAGCATCTCTGAGTTAGATAGAATCCTCGAAGGCGTACAATGGCATCAACAGCCATCTGTCTGGGGCAGGATCACATTCCAGAGCCAGGGCCAGCGAGTCGATACATTTCATGAGGACGTCATGACTGAGCGTCTTCATCGGTCCGTTTTTGGGCCCTTCCAGACAGCCTGGTCAAGGCTTCCCGAGTACAAAAATATGGTACGATTGGGGCACAATTCTATGAATACAGGATTACACAGGATATTGTCCAGAATTAATTTTACTCATTTGCTCCTGTATTGCGAGATGGCCATTTTATAGCTATTTTTATCCTTCCCTGCATCCCTCAGATAAAGCCCAAAAAACAAATTCCTTCAAGCGATACGCAGTCCTTCGGTGAAGAAATAGGCAACTGCCCTTTGGGCACCGTTACGCCTTCCTAATTTGGATACCCTGACAGATGTCGGGGTGGAAAATTTCCTTTTCTGAAGCAAAATTAGGCCCAAAGGGCGTTACACTCAAGAAAATAGGCAACCAGAATTGCCACCGTTATGTTACAGACAGTCAGTTACAGTAAACATGGCAGAGTTTAGATTTGGACAAACAGCATCCACTGCCACTGCCACTTGATTGTCAACTCCTGTCAAGGGACTGTAAATAAAGTTACTTGAGTTAATAACTTTATCTAACTTTCCGCCTGCAAGTTAGGGTCTCTAACGTGGCTACAATTGGTTGTTTTCCATGCAACTGGCCAAGTCAACGTGTCGCCGGTGTTGGTGAGATATATCCATAATGCCACCTCATCAAATATTGTGCTGGAGCCAGTAGATGTGGGCCAGGTAACATGGTGAAAATGGGAGAAAAATGCAGGGTTTGTTGAGGCTTCACTGGTGGGACCAAGCCTCCAGGTGGAACAGGACAAGGACAAGGATGAGGAGTTCCAGGTGGGATGTGATAAGGAAGCAACGGAACTCACGGGGAAGGGCAGGCAATGGTCACAAGCCAGGAACAATCTCTGCGAGACCCAGATCTGTTGTCGTTGTCAGAAAGCTGAACGACTGAGCACTGGGAAGTATTGTGAAAATAGGGGAAGTTTCTGGGGTAACCTCAATGATGGTGGACCTGACAACTCACCTAAGTGCTCCAACTGTACCCTCCAAAGGTAGGACACGGGTATCCACAACACCTGGAATTGACCCAGCATAACCCTGCTTGTACCTAGTGGGGGGCCGTACCAATCATCCTTTGTTTGCATTCCTCTCTAGATCCAACAATGAACATTCAACCTCATCTCCTAAAGCTCTGTGATAGGCAAATATAAAAATAAGGTTATTGTCTCTGGCTGTCCCTTCCCATATGAAAGCAAGCCACAATGGCTGTGCTTCAGCGTGCAAGCTGGGACTCACCTAGGACCTACCCAACATGCCCATTTGGCAAAAAGAAAATATACAGCTCAAGTTTATTTGTGCTAATTTGTATGTAGCTTGATCTTAGCTTAAGTTAACATGCTCTAACTTGGTCTAACTTGAATGTTAACATGAGGTAAACATGTTGGGGAAAGATTTACTTAAGCTGAAAAGGTTAGAAAAAGTTAAATTAGTAAGGGAACAAGTTACGTGCACAAGTAACTTTGTTAACCACCAAAGGTGGGCAAGTACATACTATGCTGCCCAAAACTGTTGCCACCTTCAAATGTTTGGGTTCAATGAGGCTGTCCATGGCCTTGAACCACTCACCACACAGGAATTCCTTGATTTCTTGGAGTCGGCAGGGCCCATTCCCAAGGTTACCATATTCTTGAAGAAGGGATTTACATTCGGGTTTGAGGACTTTGTTACGCCCGCCAACAAGTTGGCTGCATGCATCAAGAGAAAGTGTGAGTGGATCACATGTTTAGCGAAACTTGTCCCTTGCATTGAGCATTGCATTGCTTCCAGATTTTCCAACCCGATTGCTCCTTGATGTGTTTGTTCAATGAACACATTTTAAGCAAATCAGGTGCAAGGAATGCATTTGTTTACAGTTTGTGTTTAATGTGCCTACATTGGACACATATTGAGCAAAGTTTAGTGGTGGCAGAAGGAGGCCAGACACATGCAATGCAAATTTGAATTTGCCTAGCTTAAACATTTGTATTGCAGATTGTAGACAAAGTCAACCCTTGCATTTGGTTTGCTTAAAATTTGCTCTTTAAACAAACACATCAAAAACCACAGTGTGTAGGCAATCATGCCACAGCTACCAATCTGTCACCTCTACATATGTACTTGGGGGGTATGGGTGGCACAGGCAAATCTCAGGTGATCAAAGCTATAAAACAGCTGTTTGAAGTGAGAAAGGAGTCCCATCGGTTTGTGATTCTTGCCCCTACAGGGACTGCTGCAGCACTTCTGAATGGAGACACCATTCATCATTTTTTGGGGCTTAGAACTGAATCAGATTCTGAAAGTGAGATAGTCATAAATGAACACACAGCCATTCTCAAGGCTAAAGAGAGGCTAGCTGGAGTTGAGTATATATTTATTGATGAGTGCTCCATGCTTTCTTGCAACCATATGTATCACATCAATGAATGATTGGCTAAAATTAGTCAACACTTTGAAGAAAGCTTTGGAGGGTTCAACATGATATTTGCAGGTGATTTTGCTCAGCTACCACCTGTGGRGGGTACCAAGCTTTTTAGTGACTGTTCAACTGCAGCTGCATCAGCTAGTCTTAATCGCTTCAATGAACAAGCAATCATAGGTCGTTTCCTCTGGCATCAGGTAACTACAGTTGTCATTCTAGTTGAAAACATGCGCCAAACTGTGAAGGGAAGCAAAGAGGCATCTCTCAGATAGGCATTAGAAAATATGAGGTATGCTAGCTGCACAGATGAAGACATCACATTCTTGAAGTCATTAATTGTTCGCCCAGCTTCTGATGTTTTTTTAAATGATCCTAATTATCGCAATGCCTCAATAATCACTGCCCTGAACATTTACAAAGATCAGTTCAACCTTGTTGGGAGTGAACAATATTCCAAAGACATTGGTCAACAGCTTCATTATTTCTATTCTACCGATTCTCTCCTCCCTACAGCAACACCAGGGAAATCTAAAAAGTCAAGGAGAAAGAAAAGTGAGCGGCAGACTATGACAGAGGCTCTTCAAAAGAAAATTTGGGAAGTAACTCCAAGTTCCACCAACCATATTCCTGGAAAACTACCTCTTTGTCTTGGTATGCCTGTTATTCTCAGATACAATGATGCAACTGAACTTTGCATAACAAAAGGTCAAGAGGGCATTGTTGTAGGCTGGAATGCGTACAATGGACCATACAACATGCCCTGTCTGGACACAGTATATGTGAGACTGCAGAATCCATCAAAGCCTGTTCACCTTGATGGGTTGCCTCAGGATGTTGTACCCATTTCAAAAACAACTAATAGACTATACTGCTTGCTTCCAGATGATAAAAGTATCCAGATTGAAAGAGAACAAGTCAATCTGCTCCCAAATTTCAGCATGACTGACTATGCCTCTCAAGGAAAGACCAAAGAGTATAATGTTGTGGAGTTGTCAAGCAATGCTTGGTACCAGGGCATTTACACCAGCCTTTCTAGAGGAAAATCTGCTGACAAAACAGTTATTCTGGAGGACTTCCCTAAAAGTATCAAAAAGATCACAGAAGACATACCTCCATTTTTAAAGCAAGAGTTTAGGGAGCTCAATTTGATGGACCAGATAACAGCTAGGAGATATGAGGGAACTCTGAGCAATCAAGTCAAAGGTGATCTAAGATACCCACTTGTACACTCTTATATAAAATTCATTAAAGATGAAGACATCACTGGAGATTGGCATAAGGCTTTGAAGCCACTAAACAACTCAGAATTGATTCCAAGTGTACCTTCTAATTCAGAAAAAAATCACTTTTGGAACAGCCAACTGGTTAAGAAGTCATTTCAGACTGCAGGTGAGAAATATATGTTGTCCAAGGATTCCAAAGGAAAACGACCAAAAACAAAGGATGTAGATGAGCCACAGCCAAAAGAACAACCTATTCAGAAAAAGGTGNAAATCCTCAATACAAACACCTGTGCAAGCAACAAGTGAGCCTACAGGCATTTTGTGGGACAGTGTAGATTATAGCTGTGCATATGATGCTCTCATTGTGGTCATATACAATCTTTGGCTATCTTACCCATCATACTGGACCAATGTGTTAGTATCCTATGGATATGTATTCAAAATCATGGCAGAATCCTTCAAAAACATAGGAAATGACTACACTATTGAAATGGTTCGTAATTCTATCAGGTCAACTTTAAGAGAGCAAGAGCCTGCTGTTTTTACAGCAGGAACAGCTGGCATTTTTATATCTGAACTTGTAATTAGGGTATTCCCAAGCCTTGAGTGTGGAACCTTTGTAGTAATATGTGATTCCTGCAACACAGTTGTAGAAAGCAACAGTGCCTCCACCTTCTCTACTTTCACAGTCATCATACCAAATAGCACTCAGAGGAAGCAAATTGGCAGTAATTATGACCTGACACATGCACTCTACACTCACAAAGCCCCATTGCCCAGACAAAGATGCAGTGGTTGTCACAATGTTCTGTCAAAAAAGCTGACTGTGCACCATGCACCTGAACTATTGTGCTTGGGGATTGATGATACACAAGTGAATGTAAATGTCCAGCTAAGCTTACCTGCAGCAGATGATACCTCAGACCATTTTTACCAGCTTAGAGGCTTAGTATATGGTGGTGACTTTCATTTTACTTCAAGGTATATTGACATATCTGGACAAGTCTGGTATGCAGATGGAATGACAAATGGGCAAAAATGCATTTTTGAAAGGACAATAGTTGCAAGCGACAATACTCAATGGTTGAAATCTTGCAAAGGAAAAAGGCTCCTGTATGCAATCTATGAAAACAGGACCTGGCATAGTAGACATCAAGCAGATCTTCAGGTTGAATTGTAAACCCTCGTATTGCCGCATGCAGTGGCGGCCCTCAAAACAAGTGTGATACGCGACGTAGGTGCGTCGCCAAAGTGTTCCCGCGCCGGGCGCGTGATCGGGGTTCTAGTGACGTCACGTCATCGTGAGTACGGAATAGTTGTGCTATAATACAAGTATTAGTATTATACACTTCTTGTACGATAGTCGAGATGTACCAAAAGGTCACTGTCAGATAATATACTCGTCAAGATTAAATAGCCGCAATGCAAGATTTACGGGTCTGACATGCTCCTTGAAGAACACGCTTCCCATAAGCCCCTTCCTCGCCCACGCATCCACCACAAGATTACCCCAAACTACAACCCAGATCAAGGTCCATACATTGCCGAGCACACCTCCCACCCGAATTCCAGTGACCTGCCTCCAAAGTCGCTCCAAGATAATCCCGACACCCATCATCAAAAAGTACCCCGCGACACTCCAAAACTCCGTCCCGCGTCCCATACCCCAGAGACCCGCAACATGCAGCAGCCCCGAGATGAAGAACGCACCCATAACCGTGCCCATCCTCCCAAAGACACGCGCGAGGGGTTTACTCCCGCACGAAACGAACAAGTCGCGGAAGGCTTGGTGCCATCTCCGGGCCCAGAAATCCGCAAGCGAGGTAGCGAACCACGGCGTGTCGAAGATCGGAGGCCATTGCAAAGGGTGGTTCCGAAACAGCAGGATANCCCCCCAGGGTGAGGAAGTTGTACCCGATTTGAATCCCAAAGCAAATAGCCAATCCTGCGCAGGTGCTGATGACGGTGGAGCGGGTGTAGCGTTGTAGTGGGGGCAGATTCTCGTCAAAGATAGTGTGCCCACCGGATGAGCCGATAGTCGAAGGTCCGAAGGATTGAACGCAGAAATGTAGAGAGTCGAAGATGAGGACGAAGATGAAGGACCGGAGGAGGGTGGCGAGGACGAACGAAGTTCGGGAATGTGTGGGACGGGTTTCTTTGGGTATGACGAGGCCTTTGGACCAGTTCCACCCTATACCCCGGAGGTTGGAGGCCAAATCAAAGGCGTCCAACGCCACTTGGCTAACAGTGTAGGGCGATTCTTTGGGAGGACGTTCTTTGTCTGGGTGTGGGGTCTTATACAGCGGTTTCAACTTGAACGTCCAGATGACAGACCGCATAGCGAGTGTAAACATGGAGAGCTGAAGGCTATCATTGAATATAGGGAGGGTGAAGAGCCAAAGCAATACGCACTGCGAGCCCATGGTTGAGATAAATCAACCGTTCGTCATTGAGATGCACCACGAGATCCAACCGCGTCGAAGTCCTAAACGCTGTCCACACCGTCACCGGCAAGAAAGCCAACCTCGCATAAAACGTTCCCGGAATCAAGACCAGCACAGCAGTCGCATAATAGCAAAGCAACGAAGGCAGAAGCAGTTGAGTGAACGACTGAAAGGTGAGTGGAACCCGGGTGTCTGGTGGAGGGACAATCTCCGTCAACCTATAACACCCTGTATTAGCCCAGTCGGCCATGTAGAGAATGGATTGCAAAGGAAAGCGTACCAGTTCATTGACCCTCGCGTCTACGTAGGATGTGGTAAGAAAGAAAGAACAGCGTCTAGGAGCCTTGGGGTAATATGGACTGCGGCACGGTCACCGGATCATAGCACTGGTCACCCCAAATCTCGGAGACGTGCACTGCAACCACCATCTCCGCATCTCTCGCTGCCAAGTCACTGTCAAGTCCCATGGATACTCCAACCGACCCACTACCAAGTTGAAGGCTCAAGCTAATGGAAGTCGAAGGGTGGACTGGATGGCATGCTGTTAAAGGGCTCGTTTGATTCGTGGGGAGAAACGCTCGTCCTCTTTGGGAGATTGGGATACCTGTACGTAGCGTGATATCGGGCATTATCTACGTGGCCTGATTTCTATGCTCAAAAGCCTCGACTTCTAATCGCGTTGAGACAGCAACCTAGGCCTATGGGATTCGAAGAACGAGCATACCACTCTCGCGGCTTCCAGTGCCAAAGCACAAGGCTTCCCAGCTCGTGATAGTTTGCATTACCCCACCAAGCCGACGGCGTCCCTCCTCAGCTTTGAAAGCGATTTACCTGAACCATGGTTGCGATATAGCACCGATCAGATCCCGAGAAACCCGGCTACCTTATATGAAGCGCGTCCATTTGAACTTTGAGTTCATTTCCCCTTGCCCTTCTGCTGCTACGTGGACCCTGAAGCAGACAGACGAGCGATGAGCTGGTACGTTTTCCTACATCTCTCTTCCTCATTTAAAACTCATCGAGCATTGCCCAGGCTCGCCGACCTCATCCCCTCCCCGGACACCCGCGTCCCAGTCACATTCGAATCCCTGACGCAGTTGTTATTGCCGACGTGGCTCTGCTGCTACGTGACTGCGGTTCTTGTCTTACTCCCAGGCACTCTATACGCAAGGCTAGCGCTACTACCGGTGTCCCTTTGGTTTACGTTTCGGACTGGAACCCGGTTGGATTTGATCGTTCAGTACAACGATGACCGGTTGTTGTTTATCAACGAAGCGCTGACGGTACGCGAGTTCTCTCTATGCTTCATACTTTGAATTTACTCAAGGACGGTGTTTCTTTCAGCTGGCGATGTTCACTATGGCCCTCCGATGCATAATCTGGACTTTCCAAACCAAGCCATTGTACAGAACCATCCGCGCCGACTCGGAAGAGCCCACTTCGCCCAAATCATACACTATATGCCAAGTAGCCGCCGATGCTCTCGAACTCACAAACAACGCCCGCGGAATCGGGTGGAACTGGTCTAAAGGCCTGTACATTCCCGAAGAAACGCGCCCAACCCACTCCCGAATTGCGTTCATCCTATCCACCATCCCCTACTACCTCTTTTCCACCATCATTTTCGACTCATGTCACTTCGCCGTCCAGTCCTTCTCTCCTTCTACATTCGGCTCTGGGGTAGGAGGGACGATATTCGACTCAAGCCTCCCCCCACTTCAAATGTACCTCCGCTCGACGGCCATCACGCTGCTTTCGGGCTTCACAGTGTGCTATAACATCCAATCTCTTTACTACGCATCCACCATCATCTCCCTCACTCTACCACTGGGACAAACACCGGAGCAGTGGCCTCCCATATTCGGTGCCAAACCCTGGTCGGCCACCTCGCTTTCGGAATTCTGGAGTCGGAAATGGCACCAACTCTTCAGAGACCTCTTCGTTTCTGTCGGGTACAATCCCGCTTCGTACCTGTTTGGCCACGCAGCTGGAGTTGCCGCAGCGTTTTTCGTGTCGACCGTGTTGCACGTTACGGGGCTGTGGGGTATGGGCCGGGGTGGAGAATTCCTTTGCACTGCTGCATTCTTCATGTCCAATGCGTTCGGTATCATCTTAGAGAGACTTTGGACCAAGGTCACAGGACGTAGAGTGGAGGGTGTATGGGGCAACGTGTGGACGTTGGCTTGGCTTTTGGTGTCTGCTCAACCGTTGGTGGATGCGTGGGCTCGGACGGGGATGATTGGAACGATGTTCTTTAGTGAGGGTGCGAGACCTGTTAATCTTATTTCCAGAGCGGTTTTGGGGTATAATGTGTGGTCGTAGTTGTGTTGTTCTTGTATGTACTGGTAGACTAGACATGTACTGAAATTCTGCTCAATCTGTACGCGCAAAGATCGGAGGTGAGGGTTTTTGGAGGTCCATAGATCGATGCTTGTTCGGGTTCCTTCCAGAGCAACCCTGGCAACAAGTCACAAACAAACCGAGAATGGCATATTCCCGCTTTTGGCGTCGTTCAGCCTTCTCAGCATTCATCATGGACCCCAGCTCCGTTGATGATTTTCCCTCTGCCGATTTACCTGAAGATGTTGGACGGCTGATATTTCAGGCCGCAGCAAGGCTGGATAGCCAAACTGGGCGGTCTTGCGCCCTCGTGTCGCAGAAGATAAACATCTGGTGTGTACAAACTATGAACGCGATGCTTCCGCAGTGTTGACTAGAATTCAAGGGTGGAACCAATACTCTATCACACGATAAAAATTATGAACACTCGCCAGCTATCCAGGTTTAGCGAGATCGTTCAGAGCTCAAAGTCCAACTCGTCTCGCCGAAGACCCGTCGAATTCTTCGCCTTGAATGTGAAATCGCTGTGCATCATTGACACTGGCGATGGCACTGCACCGAACTTTCGAGATGTGCAAGCCGTTCTCCAAGCATGCTCTAATGTTGAACGGCTACTTCTCTGGGGTTTTCAAGTTCCTCTAGCGGAGCGGTCGGAAGCTGGGCTGATCATGAAAGACTTCCACACTTTCATGACATCTTCATCCGGATCCTTACCATCTCCCCATCATCTCTCCATCAAGACTACTCTCCTCCCTAGAGATCACATTCACTTCGCGTATCGCATCTTTCAAAATGTAACGCACCTTCACCTAGTCGGAGCCGCAAAACATTCAAGTTTTGCGGGAACCGAAACTGTGGAATGGGATACGCTGCGAAGCCTCGAGCGACTCACGCATCTCTCCGTTGAATCAGCATCCTTTCGAGTTGGGGGCTCGAGCTTTTCGCGATGGGCCAGAGAAACGATTGATTTTTGTCCACCATCCCTCCGAGTATTCGTTATCTGGATCTCCACCCTCCCTCACTTTTACGATGAACCCGAAGTCTTTGATGAACTAAAAGCCCTCCAGAGTGGAAGCGTCGATGTGCGAGCAGTCGTTGCCTACATGGGACGATTCCGTTTGCCACCACACATTTCTAGCTTCAGTCGAATATATGAAGACGTCGTCCGAGATTGTATTGGGACTCCCGATCTGTTCAATGGGAAGGACTTTTGGACTTTGGCAGAGGAAGTAGTTGAAGCTCGTTCTCGTGGAGGAGGCTCATCGCAGCTTGTGCCAGTGACCGACATTGTCTCAGCGGATCGCAACAATTGAAGAGGAAGGGAAGTTAAGGGTAATCAAATGGTTCAGCCGCCTTGTACACGTCAGTGCTACCCCTAGTATACAGATTCAACATTATTGACAAGAGATATCTATGGCTTCGGATGTGTTGAGGTTCGCAGATACAAGTCCCGTGTCACTGCGCTTGGATCAAAGGATCGGATAGCACTCGGCGTTAAGATTTTCGAGACCGATAAAGGCTCTTCTGCGCGCGTTAACGTTCCTTCCAGGCCACTCGCTCAGTCCTCATGGAACCAAACGTTATTCAAGCTTTCCGCTTTGCTGACCTACCTCAAGATATCGGGAGGTCGATCTTCCAGATCACGGCTGAGTTGGACGAGGAATCTGGGCGCTCTTGTGCCCTGGTTTCGACTGAGGTAAATTTATGGTGTGTGCTATAGACGATGAAATGGCTGCCGCTCTCAACGGGATCAAAGGGTAGAACCCGTACTTTACCACACCATCCTCCTCATAAGCAATGTCCAGCTATCAAGATTTTATACTCTCATTCAATCGTCGAAAAGTCACTCGTCACGGAGGCACCCAGAGTTCTTCGCCTTGCACGTCAAATCGCTCTCCATCGGTTGTGGCCATTGCGATCCGAATTTGGAAGAAATGCTAGCTGTCCTACAAGCATGCTGTAATGTCGAATGGTTCGCTATATGGGGCTTCAATCGAACTTAAGAGAGTGTGGCACTGAACAACCTCCAAACCTTCATGACATCACCTGCTATGTCCCCTCGTCGCCTTTCCATCATTACGACTTTCTTCCACGAAGATCAGGTCAAATTCTCGCACCCCATCTTCCAGAACGTTACTCACCTCATGTTGAAATGGCACCACGCGGATAGACTTGGCCACATAGAGTGGGACACGCTGGGGACCCTCAAGAACCTGACGCACATGTCAATCCTTCCAGCATTGCTTTTAGAAGAAGGGCTCTCCAAATCGATGGGAGAGATCATAAGCCTCTGTCCAGAGTCCCTTCGAGTGTTCGTTATCTGGGTTTACGACACCCGTTGGTTCCCTGAAGCACTCCCTGCTTTTAGCGATACGAGGGCCATATCTGAAGGAGATGTCGATATGCGGATGGTTCTTGGTTATCATGGCGACGGGGATTCCACGATGGTCACATACGGTATCAGTCGGGAAACCACTGATATATTCATAGACTGTGCTGGCATCCCGGCTGGAAAAGACTTTTGGACACTGGCGGAAGATTATATCGAGGCTCGTCGTCGTCGAAGAAGCTCCCAGCAGGGCTGAAGCGCCACTCTTTTCCTAGAGTCACAATGTAGCTCGATTTTCCTATATTCTAAATACAGACAGATTATGCCGCGTTGTCCAGTTCACCAAGCGCCCTAGCTAGCGCCGAGTGTCATATGATACAGTGATCTGATCGATGAAGCTTTGAATGGCCAAGTTTCCGTGCATCGCTTCTCTCGTTTGACTTCATGGACTCAAACACTCCTCAAGGTTCTCGATTGGCAGATCTACCTCAAGATATCGGGAGGTTGATTTTCCAGATCACGGCTGAGTTGGACAAGGAGGCTGGGCGCTCTTGTGCCCTGGTGTCGAAGGAGATAAATTCATGGTGTGTGCTACCGACGATGAAATGGCTGTAGCTCTGAGAAAAATCAAAGGGTGGAGCCCATACTTTACCACACCATCATACTCAAGAACGATATTCAGTTATCAAGATTTTACACTCTCATTCAATGGTCCAAAAGTAACTCGTCACGGAGGCCCCCAGAGTTCTTCGCCTTGCATGTCAAATCGCTCTCCATATGTCGCGGCGCCGACTACTATCCGAATTTGGAGGAAATTCTAGCCGTCCTTCAAGCATGCTGTAATGTTGAATGGTTGGTTTTGTGGGTCTTCAGCCGAAAGGGAGAGAGAACGACACTGGACAACATCGAAACTTTCGTGACATCGCCTTTCATATCCCCACGCCGCCTCTGCATCACTACGCCTTTCTTCCCTAATAATCAAATTAACTTCTCGCCCTCCATCTTCCAAAACGTCACTCACCTCATGTTCGAATGGCGATCAGCGGATAGACTTACCCGGATAGAATGGGACACGCTGGGGACCCTCAAGAACCTGACACACCTGTCAGTCTTTCTCACATTCCCAGTAGTCAAAGAAGGGTTCTCTAAATCAATGGGAGAGATCATAGCCCCCTGTTCAGAGTCCCTTCGAGTGTTTGTTCTCTGGGTTTTCGACTCCCGTTGCTTCTTTAAGGACGCGAGGGCCATATCTGAAGGAGATGTTGATATGCGGATGGTTCTTGCTTACCCGGGCGAGGAGCCATCTGGAGAGACACAACACGCATTCAATCGGGACCTCGGTCACATATTTAGAGACTGTGCTGGTATCCCAGTCGGGAAAGACTTTTGGACTTTGGCGGAAGATTATATCGAGGCTCGTCGTCGTCGAAGAAGCTCCCTGCAGGTCTGAAGCGTCACTCTTTTCCTATAGTCACAATGTAGCCTCATATTCTAATGTTACAAATGCAGATGATGCCGCGTTGTGCAACGCACCAAGCGCGCAGTTAGCGCCGAGTGTCATGTGGTATATTGATCTGATCGATAAAGTTTTGAATGGCCAAGGTTTCATGCTTTGCTTCTCTCGCCCGACTTCATGGACTCAAACACTGCTCAAGGTTCTATATTTGCGGATCTACCTCAAGATATCGGGAGGTTGATTTTCCAGATCACGGCTGAATTGGACGAGGAATCTGGGCGCTCTTGTGCCCTGGTTTCGAAGGAGATAAATTCATGGTGTGTGCTATAGATGATAAAATGGCTGCCATCGCTCTGAGAGAGATCAAAGGGTAGAGCCCATACTTTACCGCATCGTCATAGTCAAGAACAATCTCCAGTTATCGAAATTTTACACTCTCATTCAATCGTCCAAAAGCAACTCGTCCCGAAGGCCCCCAGAGTTCTTCGCCTTGCACGTTAAATCGCTCTCCATCAGTCGCGACGGCTCCTATCCGAGCTTGAAGGCAACGCTAGCCATTCTTCAAGCATGCTGTAATGTCGAACGGTTGGCTTTATGGGGCTTCAGCCGAGATAGAGAGAGTATGCCGCTGAACAACCTCCGAATTTTCATGGCATCGTCTTCCATATCCCCTCGTCGCCTTTCCATCATGACTGTCCTCTTCCCTGAGGATCAGATTAACTTCTCGCACCCCATCTTCCAGAATGTTACTCACCTCATGTTGAAATGGCACCAAGCGGATAGACTTGGCCGAATAGAATGGGACACGCTGGGGACCCTCAAGAGCCTGACCCACCTGTCGATCTATCCAACGTTTCGATTAGGAGAAGGGTTCTCCAAATTTATGGGAGAGATCATAGGCCTCTGTTCGGAATCCCTCCGAGTGTTCGTTATCTGGGTTCATGACACCCGTTGTTTCCGTGAAACACTCCCTGCTTTTAACGACACGAGGGCGATATCTGAAGGAGATGTAGATATGCGGACGGTTCTTGCTTTCCTTGGCAGGGGGCGCTCTAAGGTGGCGAACTACGGGATCAGTCGGGACGCCGATGGTTTATTTACGGACTGCACTAACATCCCAGTCGAGAAAGACTTTTGGGCTTTAGCGGAAGATTATGTCGAGGCTCGTCGTCGTCGTCGAAGCTCCCGGAAGGTCTGAAGCGTCACCTTTTTTCCGGATACACAACGTAGCTCTATCTCTATTATCCCCACCTTGAATACACATGATGCAGCATCGTCCGACCTATCAAGCTCCCAGTTAGCGCCGATGTCATATGACACAGTGATCTGATCGATTAAACTTGGAATGGCTAAGTTTCTGTGCATTGCTTCTCTCTCCCCACATGGACTCAAGCACTCCTCAAGGCTCTCGATTAGCAGATCTACCTCAAGATATTGGGAGGTCGATCTTCCAGATCACGGCTGCGTTAGACGAGGAATCCGGTCGCTCTTGCGCCTTGGTTTCGNAAAAAATAAATTTATGGTGTGTGCTATAAACGATGAAATGGCTGCCGCCGTTCTGAACGGAATCAAAGGGTAGAGCCCATACTTTACCGCACTGTCATGATCAGGAACAATATCCAGTTATCGAAATTTTGCACTCTCATTCAATCGTCCAAAAGCAACTCGTCGCGGAAGCGGCCAGAGTTCTTCGCCTTGCATGTCAAGTCCCTCTCCATCAGTTGTGGTGGCTCTGCTCTGAATTTGAAGGCAACGCTGGCCGTTCTCCGAGCATGCTGTAATGTCGAGTGGTTGGCTTTATGGGGATTCAACCGAGATAGACAGACTGCGGCGCTGGATAACCTCCAAACTTTCGTGATATCGCCTTTCATATCCCCCCTACACCTCTCCATTATGACCGTCCTCTTCCCTCAGAATCGGATTAACTTCTCTCATCCCATCTTCCACAACCTTACTCACCTCCAGTTGATATGGTGTGGCGTGGATAGACTTGCTCGCATAGAATGGGACACACTGGGGACCCTCAAGAATCTGACGCACTTGTCAATCGTACCAGCATTTGGATTAGAAAAAGGGTTCTCCAAATCGATGGGAGAGATCGTGGCCCTTTGTCCAGAATCCCTTCGAGTGTTCATAATCAGCCTTTCCGATACCCTTTATTTCTGTGAAAGATCCCCTGCTTTTAACGACACGAGGGCCATATCTGAAGGAGAAGTCGATAGGCGGACGGTTGTTGCTGATACGGGGATCTTCAAGTCCGAGGTAGGCCATTACGGCCCCTGTCGATCGCACGATGACGTGCGTAGAGACTGCGCTGGTATCCCCGTCGGAAAAGACTTTTGGACGTTGGCGGAAGATTATATCGAGGCTCGTCGTCGCGGAAGCTCCCTGTAGGTCTGAAGCGTCACTCTTTTTCCTAGAGTAGTACTAAATGCAGCTCCATATTCTAATATTCCAAATGAAGCTGATACTTAGTATACGTCAGACAATAATACAAAATTTACTTGAGCAAAGCTTGCAGTGAGTCCGGATGTTCAAGTCGGCACGCTCAATCACCTCAGCAATGAACAAATTCGCGTCGGCTTATCTGCTGGCGGACGCGTGGGCCAGGACGAGGTTATTGAGGGCCACGTTCTTCAGCGAAGGTATAGGGCTGTTAACGTTACGCCAATGGCGGGTCTGAGATAATGCGTGGTCGTAGATGTGTCGTGTATGCATGTTTTGGTAGCGATATTAGAGTTCGTACGAGTTGTGGGCTAGTGTAGGTCCAGCTTCGTGGCACGTCTGATCGCGTGATGTGAGGCTGCGGCTTCGACTGCAACCTGGCAACCTGCCGAGTTTGGCTCCGCATTCACGATCTCAACCCAAGTGAACGGAAGTTGAGTAAGTATGTACCCTCGAGTGTCTTTTCACGTCCCAGTTCGGAACGCCACAATATGACGTGGAAAATTGTGAAACGCCGCCCGGCAACCCCGCGAAATCGGAATGCTTCAATCAAATGAATTCCCTTTCCAAACCCTTCGGCAGCTCCGCGACGTGGCCAGCGTGAAGAGGGAGCGAATGGATGCCAGGTGCGTTCTAGATACGCGTCAAAGTCTCTCATTCATCGAATACTGACTACAGGATGTAGTATCCTCGGAATGTTCGGTGACCAACTCTCGAATATCGTCCCCTCACCACAGGATCGAGTCCCAATAACCGTCCATCTATTCCTACAGCTCTGTTTACCCACATGGATCTGCTACTACGCCACTGCAATTCTCGTCCTGCTTCCAGGTACCTTTCATGCTAGACTTGCATTGCTTCCTGGAACGCTTTGGTATGCATTTCAGTCTGCGACAAAGCTTGACTTTGTTGCGAGGTACAATGAAGAGAGGTTGGCGTATTTTAATCAGGGGCTGACGGTATGTGGTTTCTTCCATAGTCTGGGAGTTGTTGATATACACGAACTGACGTATTTATGCATAATTTCAGCTTGGGATGTTCATCATTGCCGTCAGAGCCGTTATATGGACCTTTCAAACCGAACCCTTCTACCGAATCCACGACCCCCACGATGATGATACAAAACGAAGTGCTTCGTCCCAAAAACCTCGCACTAGTTCATGTACACGGCGAACAGCCATGGACGCTCTGAACCTCATCTGCAACCTCCGCGGTGTAGGCTGGAACTGGTCTTCAAGTAAAGGCAGGCTCTACGTACCCACCGAGACCCGACCTAGGCATTCCCGTCTCAAGTACCTCCTCTCCACTCTCCTTTCCGCCTTCTTCTCTGCAATAATCTTGGACGTATTCAGGGTTTGCGTTCAGTCCTTTTCGCCCACCAAATTCTGCTCTCCTCATGGAGACGATAACACCATCTTCGATCATACGCTCCCCCCAATCCAAAAATACTTGCGCTCAAGCCTCATAACGCTCCTCTCAGGATTGACAATGCAATACTCCATCCAATTTGGATACGATCTCATGACACTCACTGGAGTAGGGGTGTTAGGGAACGAACCTTGGGAATGGCCTCCTTTGTTCGATTGTCCGGTGAAGGCGACCTCGCTTGCGGAGTTTTGGGGTCGGAGGTGGCATCAGCTATTTCGCGATTTGTTCGTTAGTTTCTTACCTTCGGGAAAGAAGTTGAAGGAGAAGAGAGAGAAAGAAGTCAAAAGGAGTGAAACTGGCCGCGCAACCTCAATCCTGACTGCATTCTTCCTATCAACACTCCTCCACGTCGCCGGACTTTGGGGTATGGGACGAGGCATGGGCTTCTGGAGCGTCACCACCTTCTTCCTAATGAACGGGTTAGGAGTCATTTTGGAGAAGACATGGACACGAGTGACGGGTCACAAAGTCGGAGGAGCACTTGGGTGGGTTTGGACGCTTGTTTGGCTTGTGGGTTGGGGAAACCTTTTGGTCGATGTTTGGACAAGGACGGGTGTTATCGCGAGTTTCTCTCATCCTGATGGGAAGAGGCCTATGGACCTCCTTTTGCCATTTATTTCGAAAATTGCTGCATAGAATAATTTCATAGAGGAGCTGATGTGAAAATCTAGGGCCGGCTCACGAGCTAGTGTTCTGTGAGATAGATAGATAGATGCACTTTATTGAGGAGAATCAAAACTACTAAACCTCGCACCTCCGTCACTCTTCTCCGTCGACGTTCCTCGACCCACTACGCTATGTTCCAGAGATATTTGAGATCAATCGCAAATTTTTGAGTCGTCGATTTGATTCCGCGATGAATCGGAACGTAAGTCGAGCCCACGACTTCTAGTCATGGTTCTGCATCTGAGAAATTGCAGGTAATAAGAATCGCATTTCTCCACGCAAAAAAGGGGTCGCACCTGTAGCATCCTTCGACGAAGACGTTCCTCTATCTTCTCCTCTGCCAGTGTCCAAAAGTCTTTCCCAACAGGAATACCAGCCAAATCTCGGATTATGTCCTCATAACTTCTGATTATTGGATCCAGTGTAATTGTTGCGGGTTTGACCGTTCCCACTGGCGCGTAAGCTGCTACTGCCCGCACATCAACCTCGCCTTCATCAATAGCCTTTGTACCAGCAAACTCTCTGTTCGATTCTTGAAAATAGGGGTCTCCGAGCCAGATAATGAAGACTTGGAGAGAAGAGGGGCAGAGGCCTATGGTTTCTCCGACCCATTGGGAGCACTCCGGCACCTCATCGAACTCCAAACAAAACGAAATGTGAGTAAGGCGAGGGAGATGCTGTAGCGTACTCCAATCTGCTCCGCGTACCAAGCCAGATTGGTTAGCCTGCCACACTAGGTCGACATGTGTTGCGTTTTGGAAGGAGGGATAGGAGAAGCAGAATTGCTTTTTCGGGAACAAACTGCTATTGAAGGAGAGTTGGCGTAGCGAAAGCTCGGGAGATCTGATAAAGCTCTGAAGGGTATCTGCACTTGAGGAGGGCTCCTCCGGAGCTCGCGTTAGGTCCCATAGTACCAATATCTCGACATTTCTGCATGCTTTCAGGATGGCTAGGATCGTCGCAGGACGTTGGGTATCTTCATCGTATATTTCGGGGATGACAAGCACCTTCACATGCAAGCTGAAAAAGTCCCTGGGTTTCGACGACTCCGGATGTTGGATGATGCGACAGAGGTTCCCTAATTGCCAGCCCGCCCGTATGATGATGGTGCGGTAAAGTATCGGTTCAACCCTTGGAGAGTGGTTTGAGTAAATGATCATGTTGCTGGAGTACGCTTTCAAAGCACGTACCAAATCTTGATCTTTCTCGATACCAAAGCACACGAACGACCGGTTCTTTTATCCATCTCTGCGACGAATTCGAAGATAAGCTTGCCTACGTCCTCGGGCAGGTCTGAGAAACGAAAATCATCCAGGGGATATGAGCCCATTAAGTAGAGTAAAGATGTTGAGATGGTCGTTCGAGGTGAAGGATGGCTGCCCGATCAGTTACTGGACAAGCTTATCGATCGATGATTCCGGGCGCCAACTTCAGGTGCCGACTGATCATTGAGCTTTAAGCCCAACGGATCAGACTCGGACGTTCTTTGACGCTTGATAGAAAGGCGCTCGATGCCCAATGTCCGGCCCAAAGTAGGTATGCATGGCTTAGATGTGTATAATGCAACTCTACTGGACCCCCTCCTCCCCTCCTTCCTGGTCGCGTTCCTTCACCACAACAATGTGCAGGAGGGGCAATCTATCGAAAAGCCGGCATTGTATTGAGGGCTACTCTTGGCCTCTGAAAGACTTCAAGTTTACGGAGTCCGATCGTATTTCTCTAGTTGGGACGAAGGCGTTCCTCTATCTCGTCCTCAGCCACTATCGAAAAATATTTCCCAACAGGAGGATCGGCGAGATCTCTCACTCCGTCTTCTTCACTCAGTATCACCAGATTCAACGGCGTGATGGCTCTGGGTGCAAAGTGAGCAACGACCGACCGCACATCAGCCTGGCCTTCATCAATTGCCTTTACCCCAGGGAATTCCACATTTGATTCCACGAAGTAGGATGTTGCAAGCCAGACAATAAAAGCCCAAAGGGACGGAGGTCTATTGCCTCTTTGACCCATTGGGAGCACCCTGCACACTGAAAGATATGAAGTGAAGTGAGAAGTGAGTCAGGTGAGGGGGGTGTTGTACCGTGGTCTTGTCTACTTTCTTTGCGAGATGCGTTTGACTGGCAGCATCGACCTCTCCGTATAGTAGATTCACATGAGTGCGTTTTCAAGTATGGGATGGGAGAATCGGACTTGTATTTCTGGAAATAAACCGCTAAAAATTGAGAAACAGGATGGAGAGAGTTCACGAGAGGTTACAAACCCTCGCATGTCGTTCAGACCAGAACCAGACCGCCACCAATAAAACGATGGCGTTCATAGTCCCAATATATCAACATGGTGGCATGCTTTGATAGTGACCAAGGGTTGCATGAGATCATAGTCGCCGAAATCTTCAACAATGGCAAGTCCCTTGACATGTAAGTTGAAGGAGCTCGGGTGCTCCGCTGACTCGGGATCTTGAATGATACGGCAGAGGTTTCTTAGTTCACTGGGTTTCTATATAATATTGCGCTAAAGAATTGGTTCTAACCTTGGAGAGCGGTTCATGAGCAAACGGTTAAGCCTCTGAATAAGCGTGTACTAGAGCTTGACCTTCCTTGATGTCAAAGCACAGGAATGACCGGTTGCTTGATCCAACTCTGCAATGAATTCGAATATCAGCTTGCCTACGTCTTCGGACAAGTCGGAGAAACGAAATGTTTCAACGAAGTCCAAGACCACAAGGTTTGCCAACATCAGGTGGAGATCACAGTTGAACGTAGACGTCAATTGCTGCTCGTGTATCGATGGACCCTAAATTGAGTGTCCGATATTCAGTTTGAAAGTCGCAATAATACTTTGACAAAACGTATGGATTTACAGAGGACTTCTCAGGAGTTGCACCATGTACTAATTGGAAGCTACGGAGAGCAGTAACCTGAGGGTTTATGGTTTTAACGTGCTTGTACTTAGTATAAATCAAATTCACTCTATCCACGTATGAGTTTTGCGTCCACCAAACCTCTAGACATCCAGATGGTAGCCAGCATTCAATCAGAGTACTCAGAATCTGAAGTTCAGTTTCTGATGGCCGTTCTACGAGATAGCTGGGATCAATGATAGAAATGAGCTAGTCAGGCGGCTGAGCTACTATCCTGCAAGGCACATGCGATCGTTGTGCATTTGGTTAGTAAAGCCAAAGCGCATTGGCAAGACAAAGGATGCTAAGAGGCTCACCTGCGTTTCTCTTAGACGTCGCCGTTCCTCAATGAATTCTTCCGCGAGAGTCCAAAAATCTTTTCCAACCGGGACACCCGCGCAGTCTCTGACGACGTCCTTGTAGGAGCGAAGAATTGGATGCACGCCGCACGGGGTTGGCAAAAAATCTCCCATATATGCCACGACCGCGCGGCCGTCAACATTCCCATCTTGAATAGCCTTGACTCGTTCAAATTCTTCGCTCAGCATATCATTGAAGTAGGATGTAGGGTAAAGCCAGAGGATAATGACCCGAAGAGAGCGAGGGCAGAGATCCACAGTTTTTTGAACCCATCGGTCGCACTTCTCCATATAGAATGAGCAGTAAACCGAGAAATGCGTCAGGCAGGGGAGATGTCTGAGGGTGTCCCAGCGTACTTCATCCCCGGGCCCGTCACTGCCCAGGTCGCGCTCCTCCCATACTAGCTCCACATGTGTAGCATTCTGGAAGATGGGATAGGAGAAGTGCACTTGATCACTCGGAAATATGCTGCTGACAATGGAAATCCAGCGTGGGGAAAGTTCAGGGGAGGCGATAAAGTCGCGAAAGTGTTTGAGCTCGGGCAGTGGACTTGGGGTATTCCACAGCGCCAATATTTCAACAGTGTGGCATGCTTTGAGGATTGACAGAACTTGCGTGGCGTATTGTTGACGATCATTGGTGATAATAATCGACTTGACATGCGAGGCAAAGAAATCTGGGGATTTCGTGGAAACGTGATTGACATCCGCAACGATCGCACAGAGCTTCCCCAGCTGCTCTTCATCTTCTATGATAAGAGTACGGTACAGGATCGGCTCAATCCTTGATTCTTGCGGTGGGCAGATGAGCTTGGTACGGGAGCGTAGCACCTACCAGGCATTGACCTTTCTTGATACCAAAGCGCAAGAGCGGCCTACTTCTTGATCCAACTCTACGACGAATTCGAATACAAGTCGGCCAACATCTTCAGGTAAATCGGAGAAACGGAAATTTTCCGTGAGATTCTGGCTCATGATGTGGTCGTTTGAGTCAAAGATCGAGGTCTGTGGTTGTCGATGAGTGATCATCGATCATCAATCATCTCAAGGGTTCGGGCGCCGACTGATAAGATCAGCAAAGGAATCCATTCTCTATCTCCAACCAAACTTTTGTGTGTACAATCCTACTAGACGCCCAGATAATAGAATCCCCGAGACTCTCAACTCAGAAGCTTTATTCCCGTCTCAGGGCGCTTGTCTTAACTATCACGATGTGTAATAGGACTCATCTCGATCAGAACCCCGTCTTGAATTGTGAACTGCTGGTGGTTCTGTCGCCTATAGCTGATTTCTCGAACATGCAAGATCATGCGAGTAGAAAGAGTCGCGTGCAGAACTCTTTGAAGCCTGAAAGGAAGTTGACCAAACCAGAACACCTTGAAATAGCAGGAGTACTTACGCAGCTGTGAAAAACCTGAATACAGTCTGAACAATCGATATGAAAGCCTTGAGCACGACGTTGGCATTTGAAAGGAGCTCGACTCACCGGTCCTGTAAAATTGACAACGATATTTGCAATAGACAATACTAATAGTAGAATTTCAGTAGAGCCTTCACCAACAGTCGATCAACTTACAAGTCAGAAGAACAAAATAAAAGACCCCATCGCGATAAAGAATGGTAACGATAGGACTCTTCAAACTCCAATGGTCCTGGTAGCTTATCCAGAAGCTGATACCAGTGAGAACTGCTCGATGTCAGCCATCAACTATAGGGAGGAATGGGAATATGCTCACGAGCCTCGTTCGCTAATATCAGAACCCAGTAAAATAAGGTTCCAATCTTACTCTTTCGGAGGAGCGAGCAGGGAGATATTGACCGGAGAGGCATGGCTNGGGGGACGGTCTCTCATTCACTGTTAGACGAGATAGCGACGGGGAGATATTAAGAATAGCGCACAAGAACCGCTCCTCACGTTGTGTGTAATCAGGTAGACAGTGGCAGTATGGTACAGCTATCAAAGGAGGAGTCGAACCTGCAAGAAAGCGATGAATACTAATATGGCTCACGCACCACGCATTGAGAGATGAGATACGTCTTCATGATTGGGCTCCGTAGCGACAGAGCGTACAGTCGAACAAACATAATCCCTATTCACGATCGTAGAGGCTCAGTATGAAGGGCACTCGAGACAAGGGTTCAAAGACTAACATTCCGCCAACGAAATTCCGATCCCATACAGGACTGCACACAGCGCATCGTAACATTTATGAGAAGTGCTTCGGCAGTAGGGTTCATGAAAGTCAAATACCTGGGTGTGCACGACTCAGTTTCTCACACACAGATTGCGAGGCTCTTGTGTTGAGTCGATCTGAGCGAAGCGGGGCAAAAAGAGAACGTCAGGACGACCCTTATTAATGTTCGAAAGGCAAACCGTGATGCTTGCAGAAAAGGTATAGCGAGAATTCAATAAAGATGAAATATCGGCATGCAAGGTATACGAAATCGACCAGCTTCAATCGACGTTTTGACCATACATGAGCCACCTGTCAGATGAAAACGTGTAGGTGATTAGTATCGATGACAAGTACCATGGATACGCACCTCTAAAGGAAAGGTATGGATATAATCCGCCACCTACAGCAATTTATGACGTAAGAGACAAGAAAGTATCAGCAGCGTAGAGTAACAAACATACCAGCACCACACCCGCAGCGACTAGAATTTTAACAGCGTGGTTTTCGAATTTGTAGGATGAGACGTGAATGTTAGCAGGCACGTGTGACTAGATGTAATCCAAAGTTCGCTACCAGCGTACCTTCAATGTACTTGAAATAAAAAATTAGCTCAGAAAGTCCAATTCCAGCGACAATGTGTAAGGTCAAAACGCACCCGGGATATTTGCTGCTCCTTCAACATTATTTGAGCTTGAGGTCCCCATTCGTACCCTGACAGTGCAATTCGTTCGCCCATGGTGTCAAACGAGAGTCGCAGGAAGAAGACAGGGAGGGTAATGAGCAGGAAAGAGGGCCTCAAATATCGGCAAACCATTCAGACTGTGCACCCCTCGTGCACAACAACGTGGATAACATCGGTAAGCCATGAGGAGAGGAAATTGATGCTTGCTTCTCTACCCAACATACGACAAGCATTTAACTCCGGTAATTCGACACTTTAAGTTGCGGTTACTATCGCTGACTTTTCCAAAAGTTAGCTATTTATAGTGCGTTACGCTGTGCACTTTACTTCATCGGCCGCCGGAGGTCGAGGCCAGCCAAACTGGGGACTCGTCGTGACGAGGACGGGTAGGAACTTACTCTTTTGGAACATAATGGGCCCCACGAGAACAAACGACGACAAACGAACTATGCAAGGGCCGGAATATCCAGCCGATTGGCATCACCTCCATGATCACTGGGAGGCAGTTCCGGAATCGAAAGCGATGGACATAAGGTTCATCACAACTCATGTATCGAGCTATCGGACCCTGATTTCAAGATGGTAAGTGCCATTATCAGCTCCCGCAAACTAATCGGGAATAAACTACTTCTACTACCCTTCCGTTGGATGCATCGTTGACAGCTCTATGGTAGTCTGGTCTATTGGCCCATCACTTACTTCTCTGAAGCCTCCATCTCTAATCGTATAGCGTTGGTGTCTGTGCCGCTTGTCGATTTCCCGAGCATGTAGAATCATGCGAGTAGAAAGGATGGTGTGCATGACTCGTTGAAATCTAGGTACGCAGTCCGTCCGAAAAGATCAAGGTTTTGGATAAGGACAAAGAATGGAGGGAGGAAACAGCGTACTCTGCAACAAAGGACCTAAAAACAAACTGATAGACAGCAGCAGCAGAATAAGCCGGATCAGTAACGGGTAATATTTACGAAGGAAAAAGCTTTCCGCTCACAGGTCCGACGAAAATTGTAGTGATCATGGCGCCTGACAGCGCTATCAAGAGCGCAAAAGAAAAGGCAAAGGAAGGGCAAAGATAAAGTTAGTTTCGTCATACAGGAACTGAACATAGTCCCTGTCGCACCTGTCAGAACGATGACATAAAGAACACCATCCCGACATATGATCGTCACGATCGGGCTGTTCGTGTCCCAGTGATGTTGGCAGCATGTCCAAAGGCTTATCAAGGTGAGGACTAGCAGGTAGTATTAATCATTCGGCCGCAAGATGGAAAATGGTCAATTACTTACGAATTTCGTTCACCAACACGAATATCCATATCCAGAAGAGCGATCTCTGATCCTTCTGTAATACTCCACAGGGAAATATCAGTTGGAGAGGCATAACTGGAGGCTTGTCTTCAGTTCAGAGAGGCAGGCTATTAGATGCACACAAAGAATTGAAGGACGATAGGAAAAGAACGCACAACGAGCGGTGATTAAGCTCCATGCCAGCAGGGATGCCACGCCGATATGATACACCTGTCGGAAGATACTCTATCAGATTTTACACATTGGGACATGTCACAAACACACCGCAAACTGTACGATCAGGAAGGTCTTCATCCGAGGAATTTGGACTGAGAGGGCGTGAACCTGAACGAACATGATACCTAGCGTCGCATGATCTATGACCATTTCTTTGGCAGAGATCACGGGCTAGAACAGCACTTACATTCTGCCAAGGAGATACCAATCATATAAAGGACTGTAGAACAGATGCTTTAGAGTCACTACTATACCCGAAAGATATGAGTGAAAGGACACTTACTTGGCGCCCCGACTACCAGTCCCTTACAAACACTCAGCGAGCTCCCTGAATTAAACCGATCTGTGATATAGAACCACAAGGGCAAGGTTTAGGGTAGGAAACGAGGAAAAGGAAACGTGATACTTCCAGAAATGTGCGAATAGAAGGTCAAAAACCGCGAAATAGCGGCAAACGAGATAGAGTGCGTCCACGAGCGTCCACGAGCGTTTCCTCCAAACATAAGACACCTGCGTTGGACTTGAGATGGACGTTATGTTTGGAAGAAACGCTCCAAACGTACTTCGAGAGGTAACGTCTGGAGATAATCCGCAAGCTAGAGTAAATTGCCAATGGGGAACCCGATTTCGTAAGTCTACGAAATACACGAGGGTGAATTAGAATTAAGCTTGCACTCACCAATAGCACCAACCCAGCCACTGCAGCGGGGGTTGAAAATAGGATGTCCATGTCAACCCCAAATATGATGATGATCACCAGGGGCCGTACCTTCGATCCACTTTCTCGTACAATCAGCGCCCGATACGATGCGTACGATTGCAAAATTCAGTATGCTCACTTTGGATATCTGATTGTTTCTTAAAGCCGCTTCAATGTCGTGTAGGTCCATGTCGTCTGAGTCTTAACAGCAGTCGGCCAGAAGAAATGCCAAGGGCGGAAGGAGATGGACGGGAGCTGGGAGCCTGGCTGGAAGGATGTGAAGGTGCAAGGAAGGGTAATCATGATGAAACACGCAGGACGATCGTTCTACATATCCATACCCTCCGTGCAGCCAGCGCATGTACAGCTGCGTGGATGGATAGCATTGCTCTGGTTGGACGGACCCTGAACAGTCGTCAGTAAAACGATCAACCCATGAGGTGAATTGTCGGCGTACCTATCCGGAGGTGCTGAGTATATACATATGTTGAATGCAAACCCATCATTTCATTCCGGCGAATAGACTATGAGGGTGCGGTTGACCTGGCGCAGGTCCGGAAGAACCAGAGAGAGGGTAAGTAGGCAAATCGTGCTGTGTTAGCCGAAGGCCCAGGCCCTCGTATAATGGCCACAATTTAATCAGGTAACAGGCACTATGGCGGGATCGTCGAGATTTCTCCATTGAATATTAGGATCGTACAGTTTTCCTTTCACAGAAAGACATAATCGGATCATCAAAACGTTTTATTGCTGCAGCTGGATGAGGACGGTCGGCAAAGGGTCTAGCTTAATAGAACTCTAAAGAGGAAGGGAAAGAAGAACGTTAGAACAAATCACAGGATCGCAGGGACAGAAGGAAGGAACAAAGTGAATACTCACAGATGATCGAAATACATAAAAGTAGGGTCCATGGGATGATAGAACACTGGCAAGGAACATCAGTCGCCAGCCGCATATAATACATATGAAACGCACTCACGAACCCGAACAAATAAAAGTTAGGCATGTACAACAACAAAAAATTGAACGAAACATATCATAGCGTGTCATAAAATAAAATCGAAAAATCATTTCAACCGAACGATAGCACGAAAATTTGGAACGTCCTCCTGCTGTCCATCCACCTCGATCTTCCGGATCGACGGACAGTGTTTCGACACAGCGTTCAGGAAGATGGATTTATGGTTCAACGAGAGCTGTTGTTCGAAAGGCCCGTTACCCTCACCGCGGGAGCCGCGACCACCCAGCGACACAGGAACTCCCGCCGACGCAAGCGTCTTCACCGAGAGTTCTCTAAGCTTCGTGAACGCTCCAAGCCACTTCGGTAGAGAGAATATGACAGGCGGAGGGAGAACGTACACGTTCGCTTTGAACTCCAGCTTCGTCACACAAGACGAGACGAAGGAGACGGACGGGGGAGGAGGTGGTTCGCCATTATCTGTCTGGGCTTGAGGCGCTGGTGTAGCTGGCGCGGAGGAGAAAGACGGAAACGCGCTNCCCCCACTGCTGCGCGCTCGGGGATGCCGCCGGCGCCGACGCCGCGCCATTGCTCGATCCAGCAGTCGGCGCGGACCCATTCGAAGCGCTGGAACACCCGCTAGGAGGGCCCACTACCCAATCTATCCCACTCGCCTCAAACGATATTGACAGCACGACTTCCGGTACTGAGCGCAACCGAAGACATATCGGCGCCAAATCGTGGTTAAGGGCATTCAGCGTGAACTGCGTCGCTCTCTTCGTGCGGTACCACACGCATACGGTTTGCAAGGTCGGGAAAGGACGGTGTGGGGAGGAAAGGAGTTCGACCAGGTAGTCGGGCGGGCCGGTTAAGGTGCGCAGCACTGGTAAGAAGGTTTTGCCTCCTACGTCCGAATGTTTGCTTGTCATTACATATCGTCTTGATGATAACGCCGAAAGTGAGGCTTGGGCTTTTGAATTGGAATCCGGTGGCGGAAGGTAGGATCCGAGATGCAGATGTCGGATGGTCGGATGACGAGCAAGGAATTGATACAGATCTTCCGTCTGAATCGCACATAAGCCTATGGAGAGGTCGAGGAGATTTGGAGTCGAGAAACATGGGAGAAGGAGGGACCAGGTATGTGAACTGATTTGGTTGAGTTGGCCGAACGAAAGAGAAGTTAAAGAGGAGGAGGATAAATTAAGTGTCCCAATCGTCCAATTGATCAACGCCGGATGGAACAGGATCTCGGAATGGACTTGGAACTTTTCGAGTTTGGGTCTCTTCAACCCAAACAGCTTGGAAACACCCGCGACAGCCGCTTTGAGCAACCAATGCTGGCGTCCAACTCTATAAAGGGAATTGTGTCCGTAATAGTTTCGTATGATGGCTTCTTCCACGAGTTCGTTGCTTGTTGAGTAGCGGAAACTGACGAAATCGACAGTCAGGGAACGACACTTGGCTTTGAAGAGAAATTCGTTCATAATGTGGACCCATCGATCGCCCGAATGTTGTATCGCCAACGTCAATCTATCATCCTCCAGTGACCTCGCCCCCGTGCCCGCAGAGAGGCGGTCTTCAGCTCGAGCCTTCTGACGCGAAAGGTCTCCCAGCTGGAGGTGGACATCGTCAACGTCCGCCACGTCCAACAGGCGACTAATCCTCGCTACAATACTCCCATCGTCATGATCTTGGTCTGGCTCTGCCTCCCAAGGACTCGGCAGCATGCTCCCAAAGTCGAAAGTCACCGCCAGACGGTTCAAACGAGGTCGGTACAATGCGGAATGCAAGGCTTTGAGCACGTCTTCGCACATGACGTTGTCGAAAATAAATTCGCCACTGTTCGGGCCAGAGCCATACCGCGAGAGGTAGACTGGCAGCGCAAGGTGGTGGAAGTACCTGCAGCAGAATGCCACTCGATACAGGTCTTCGTCGGGGAGGTATTCGAATACGAGGAAGATGATTTCTGGTGGAAGGTCGTGGAGAACCTTGACTTGAGAAGATAGCCTTCCATCCTGGTCGTTAGAGGCAAGAGGGCCGTTCCTTGTAAGACGACTGGGGCGGTTGTGGGACGAGGTTCGAGTGGTCATCACCGTCTCCACGGAAGATGCACAGGCAACGTGTCATAAACGTTGCGAACGCTCTTTAGGTTCGTTATCTAACGGGCCCACCCGAATTATCAGTATCTTATACTACCAACGACAAGCAACGCTTAGAACACACCTGTCGGGCCACGGTTATCCAGGTAATCGGCTGTCGTGAAGGATCTGTGGGGTGCCCCCTCCTTCGCCAGAGGCCTCATATAAGGTTTCGGTGGTGCAGTGAGGAAGCAAGGGCGTATCCACACTGCAATGAGTCAAGCGGTAGCAGCCCGAACACGCGTTTTCGTGGAGGACAATGAAGAACGGCGACCTTCGACAGCCTTCACGGTTCGCTTGTGTGTACGCCTGTCATCCCCCGACATTTAGGGGAACAAACTTGTGTCGTAATCGCCAAATAACCTTTAGACGGCCGAAATGGAGAAATCCTTTATAGGGCTTGCTGTGCATTCCCGCTGCTGGATGGGCGGACCCAGAGGGAAAGGGCGCTGCAGGGCTCTGGCTCTGATCAAAACGAGCTGTCCAAAGCTAAAGCTCCGACCGCCACCAATACCAACCCAATACAAATGTTTTCCCGGAGTTCTTCCAAAAGGTATCGCGGTCGTCAGAAACCAAGGTCAAGGCAATGAATAATTACAGGGCAGGACACAAAGGCTACGAAAGTAAGAAAGATGGCTCTGGTATGGATACACCACAAGAAAACATTATCTCCTGTAAAGATATTCGTTCGTGAATCGTGAAAGGGCCGACGCGTTGTAGATATACAGGGCCTCGCTCGTAACTGCAAATCTAAGTATGGAACAGCATGCCAACGCTCAGCAAGTAGGCGCGCTTAACAGCACTTGCCACCTTTGTCTGCGGGTTCTGGTGCCGTCACGCTGATACCTCCTGTGGGGGGTTCAATAGCTGTGGACGACGATTCCAACGACTTGGCCGAAACAATTCGGTAGATATCTGGGAAGGAGCCCTAAGCATCGAAAGCAACTAAAGAAAGAACGAGAACATACCGGTGAGGATGGTCTGGAATGCACTCTCGACGTTCGAAGCGTCCAGCGCTGAAGTCTCAATGAATGACAATCCGTTCTCCGCTAAAGATTGCGAAAAGGTGTACCGAATGAGTAACAAAAAGGGAGTGTATGATTGATAGGAACGCACTGGCAAAAGCTTTTGCTTCATCAGTTGGCACCGCCCGCAGGTGCTTCAAATCGCTCTTGTTTCCTACGAGCATGATGACAATGTTCGAGTCTGCATGATCGCGGAGTTCCTTCAACCATCGGGTGACGTTGACATATGTGGCATGCTTCGAGATATCGTACACGAGGAGCGCTCCCACAGCACCTCGGTAGTAGCTGTAAATCGAGGGATACGTTAGTTAAAATGACTTGAACCACTCTTGTGGCAAAACCACTCACGCAGAAGTGATAGCTCGGTAACGCTCTTGTCCAGCTAAATAGGTAACGGATAGAACAGTCGGTTAGCATTGGATGTCAGAAATCGCGCGCAGGCCCACGGCCCACGAGGCTGCATGCAGCAAGAAGGAAGGGAGGCCTCACCTGTATCCCAGATCTGAGCCTTTACCGTCTTTCCGTCGACGTTGATGGACCTTGTGGCGAACTCGACGCCGATGGTAGACTTGGACTCGAGGTTGAATTCGTTCCTGGTGAAACGCGAGAGCACTGGGGGTGAAAGGTGGCGGTTGTCAGGCTCAACGTCATATATCCCCTGCTCGAAGATCACATACAATTGCTATAACGACATGGTCAGCTATACTCTTCACTCAAAAAGCAGGCAGAAACTCACGATTTTCCGACACCAGAGTCTCCAATAAGCACGACCTGATCAAAAACAGGACCAGGTTGGTCAACGACGGTTACGGGGCATCAGGGGGGGCGCAGCACACCTTGAAGAGATAATCGTAGTTGCTGCCTTCAGCCATTATCGAATACGAAGGGACTTGGTTGTTTAAGGGTCGTCAATAGAGGGTTTGGACAAGGAGGACGAGGAGCTTGCTGGTGGAGGACAAGATGGGTGGTGAGTCCGGTTGCGGGCAAGCGGAGCTCGAATTCAGGTTTCGCTTGAAACTCGACTGATCCAATGATTTTGATCTTGTTCTCCTTGCTTGATAACGCTCGCACCGCTTCAAAGATGCCTGTCTATGGCGAGAGAGTGGGGCTTTCTGCCGATGAGCCAGCGTCAGACACTCTAGGCGGTCTTCACGGAAGCTGACGGTGTTTCAGAGCCAGCAGACAAGAAATTCTAACGAACACATGGGAATATTTAGATATTCCTGGAATGGGGCGCTTTCCTGGCTGGAAATCCTCCAACGGCGTTGTATGAGCTTCCCAATGGACGTGGAAATCAGCCTTTCCTCGGGCAATTTTTGGCGCAGTGTGAGCCTGCAACATTGCCACCGTAAGCCCGTGCCATGGCAGCCTCGAATTCTATGAAATCTTATCAATTTGTTCGCAGCAGGAATGATAGGTACAGAATCCGGATTGTGCATTGGAAAACTGCATCATCTATTGGTCGAAATTGTGATGGCCCACTGGCGAATGCCTGCTTCTAGTTTGCCGCTCTCTCTGTGGCAGCAGGTGCACATCTGAGGCCCATCGAAACCATTTTTCCAGGCTTCCTTCAATGCCCACCCGTTAGGGCTTATCGAATAACCATTGAAGGCTTCCGAACCTTCTCTCTTCCGAGTCCAGAGCAACCGATCTCAGCGCTACCGTCATCATGCTCCTGTCGTCATGGACTCTCGCTTAGCCCTCTGAATGGGCGTGCCAAGCCTTCAACTTGATGATGACGGGCAGCAAGCGACCGCGAAAAAGCCACCTTAACTTTCCTTCGCTCAAACGATTTGCTTCTCATCTACTATTCATTCCTTTACACTCACCCACAGTCGTTCATTTTAATTCTCCTCGTCTTTATCGCATAGAAGAGGCAAAGCGACCACCATGGCCTTTGTCTCGCGTCGGTTTGCCCTCCTGTTCTTGCAGATAGCGCTTTTCATTGCGTATTGCGATGCGTCGATTTCCCATTCCCCTAGGCGTCATCAAGTGCATATCCAACACCGTCGTTCGACCTGTCCCAAGAGGAATCACTTCAAGAAATTAGCTGAAGCCCAAGGTCTTGCTCAGCCAGCACAAACAACGGGCAACTCCACCGTCGAGGCCAGCGCATCATCATCCGGGATTCCCGAGGCGACATCATCATCATCGTCTTCGTCTTCGTCCCCACCCTCCTCTTCAGCTGCTGCAAGTTCAACCGGCAGCTCTTCCCCTGCCCCATCCTCATCGTCCACATCCGCTCGTCCTGCACCCACCTCTTCCGGCTCCCGATGCTCTGGCCTCTTCCCAGTCGGAGGGTATAGCAAATCATGGACGACCTGTCCCGACGTTGAGAATTCGCTCCCTTTGGACGACGGGACTCTCAATCCTACTAAAGTCCTCCGATCGGTGCCCCACTCATACGAACCCGCTCCCGATGGGAGGATGTCCATGATGGCTTCGTTTCCTCAGGGCTCTTATACGTTTAAGAACCAGCCTCAAGGAGGGTTCTCGTTCTATGCCCCCGGACCCCCGCAAGTTGATTTGACGGAGGCGAAGGAGGCGACGTTCGGGTATAGTGTTTATTTCCCGGATGGGTTTGCGTTTAATAAAGGGGGGAAGTTGCCTGGATTTTGTGAGTGGTTTCCTCTCTGTACGCATCAGTGTTATTTCCGACCATCTAACCCCGCGATCTTTTTCTTTCTTTCTTTCTTCCGTCCTTCCTTGGATGATGGGTGATATGATATATATGTAGATGGCGGAAACAGTGACGATGAATCAACCAATTGCTCCGGTGGACGACGCGACACCGCGTGCTTCTCCGCTCGTCTGATGTGGCGAACAGATGGGGACGGGGAGATGTACACCTACCTACCCCCAGGCTTCGACTCCAACAACAAAGTCTGCGACATCCCACCGTACTCCGAATGTAACCCCACCTATGGTGCTTCCATTGCTAGGGGGTCGTTCAGGTTCGCTACAGGTGCATGGACGACGGTTGCCGAGCGCGTCAAGTTGAACGATCCTGGGCAGAGTAATGGGGAGTTGCAGTTGTGGGTTAATGGGAGGAGTGTGATTGACATCAACGGTCTGGTTTTGAGGGACAGTGACGCCGGGAAGCTTAGAGGAATTCAGTTCCAAACTTTCTTTGGTGGTGAGTGTTTGTTCACCTCTCTTTCATCTGTCTATCCAACACCTGCCTACTTTGTGCCCACAATTTCTGAAACTGTTCCGAACACTCACTGATTTTATCTCGAACTTCTTCCAGGATCCACGTCTGATTGGGCGAGCCCGAAGGACCAAGAAGTCTACTTCTCCGACCCGTCGGTCGCAATTCTCGATACCTTTTAAAAACTGTTTTCGCTCCGAATGCGTTTGGAAGCCGAGCTTGCTCACTCATATACCCCAACCTGACACGCTGGTTCACATTGCATCGCCCCCCTNGGAGGAAGGACATAGGTCCGGGACCACCACTTCGTAATAGATTTCGTTGAGGTATTGATTACCCACTCTCCTTTACTGCCTATTCTTTCCACGAATATATTTCGTCTAATGCTTGCGCTATGTACCCGTTTTCGGCCTTCTTGCCCGTCGACGGCTTCTAGGGGTCGCCGGGCTCGGTAGGCACGCTATTCGTTGAAGAAGTCTACATTCGCTGGTCAGGAAGAACCTGCGTTAATCAACAGATAGTTATATTAAGCATTAACCGGGCTTCCTTCCTCGAGTCGGACTTAAACAAACCCCTGCATGGAACGGGTCAAACAACCTCTAGATCGGTTTCCATGATAATCTGTCATTCAAAACTCTATATCTGTCTTCAACATAACGACGAGAAATATAATTGCCTGGCTGGGCTTGGCCGACTCCCAAGGTCTCGTCAACAAGGCAGGTCCAGGCGAGAGAGAGAAGATCGAACACTTTTTGTTCTTCCTTCGGGCATGTTTGTGCCATCGGTGGCGGAAGCAAACAGAACAGTGTCCGTGGCTGTGTCTTTGTACACGGCTATCAAGCTTGTTTGTCAGCCCGGCATTGTTTTCCTCCTCCACCTCGCTTGAGACCATTGGTCGATAAGTAAAAGGTCTCTCGTACTCTCTGACGCGTCCATTGTTCCACGTTCATGGAGCGTGGACTCCAAAACCACATTGTACGGAATAACAGCAGGAGAAAGCTCATCGGTCGTGGTCGCCGACAATCCCGCGTTTGCTGCGCCTTGCAAGTATACAGAGCTTCGAAACTCCACGTAGTGCCCATTTACCAGATCATGAGATTATTAGGTTTTTCCGTTGTGCGGAGGAGAGTGGCCGTTCGTTCGACATGAGGCGATTGGTCTTCAGTGAGATGTAAGCCCCCCCCTCTTCGATGTGCTGTGCTAGATTTCGTTGCGATGATGTTAATGTCAAATGTTTCATCATGGTTTAAGGCGCCCATCACGATGCGATATATCTTGGCGATCTTCGTGGATATCGTGTTTCGACCGTGCTCTCCAGGTCGAAGCAAACACGACCATCGGGCCAGTGTCCTCGATGTTTGCTTGTTGGTGACTGCAGGCAGCTGCGACGACCAATGAAAAATTCAATTGTCTCGGCCATCAGTTTGCATGGCAGAATGTNAAAAAATGTTTTGCCAAGACAAGCAACGCCTGCCGTACGGACGGGTCCCTGGGATTCTTGTCAATTTCGCCAATCAAAAAGTGGGACCTCGACGTTTAAGGGCGCGACGGTTCGAATTCTTCCTTTCTTCAACGCTTCTGCGTCTCCCCCTTTCTCCGACCCAGTCCCTCTTTTCAGTGTCGTGTTTCCCCAGCTTGGTTCTGCGGTGTCTTTCATTTGCTTGTTCAGATCTCATATACACACCGCTAGTCTATCGTTTTTGCTTTTCCCCCCAGCCTCTCCTTAAAGCAGACCTCGCAAGGAAAACCTTTCACGTACACCATGTTCATGTCGAAGTTTGTCCTCTACATCCTCGCGGCTCTCATTGCGACAGTCGCTGCTGCCCCCGTCCGTCACCGAAGGGGTACCACCTGCCGCAAGCCCGTTACCACTGTCGTCTTGGATGTACCCACCGGGACCACTCTCGCTGCTACCGTCCCCACGAACACCCCTGCTAATGACGACGCCCCCCTCCACCAGAACTTCCTCCTCTGGCCCTGCCGCTGCTGCCCCCACGAACAGCAGGCCTGCCGGCACTACCACCCGTGCCGCAGACGACGACGAGTCGACTTCCACTCGTGCCGCAGGCTCCTCCACCCGTGCTGCCTCAACTTCCAGCGCTGCGCCTCCCGCATCCACCGGAGGCGCCATCGGAGGTCTTTTGAGGAACCTCTTCCCCGCAGGCTCCGGCAACTCCTGGACCACCTCTCCCTCCGCCGATAATGCTCTGCCCCTCTCGGACGGCACCTTCAGGCCCACCAATGTCCTCAGGAGTGTTCCCCACCGATACACCAACGCTCCCGACGGCAAGCGCGCCATCCAAGCTCACTACCCCAGGGGCTCGTACACCTTCGGACACAACCCCCAAGGTGGATTCTCCTTCTACGCTCCCGGACCCCTGAACTTGGAGAATGCCAAGGAGGCGACCTTCGCTTACTCCGTCTTCTTCCCTGAGGGCTTCGACTTCCAGCTCGGTGGAAAGCTCCCCGGTCTCTGTACGTGTTTTATTTTCGTAATTCTTACCCTGACACGGCGTTAAATGTCCTTTTTTTCAGATGGTGGTAACAGCGACGCACAGGCTGTTGGATGCTCTGGTGGCCGACGTGATGATGGATGCTTCTCTGCCCGTCTCATGTGGCGAGGCCAAGGTCGTGGCGAATTCTACACCTACTTCCCTCCCAGCGCCGCCGCCAACCAGAAGCTCTGCAACGTCGCCCCCTCGTCCCACTGCAACCCCACCTACGGTGCTTCCGTCGGAACTGGATCCTTCACCTTCCCCACTGGTCGCTGGACCACTGTCGCCGAGCGTGTCAAGCTCAACGATGCCGGCCAGTCCAACGGTGAAATCGAGTTGTTCGTCAACGGCAGGAGCGTCATCAACGTCAGCGGTCTTGTTCTCAGGACCTCCAACGCTGGCAAGTTCCGTGGAATGCAGATGCAGACTTTCTTCGGTGGTACGTCTATTTCGCTTTGTTGAACAACTGTATTGATCTATAACTGACTGATCTATTTCTGCTTTCCCCGCCACTCTCGTAATGTTTGTTTAAACATAACGCACGTCATCTAGGTTCCAAGCCCGAGTTCGCCAGCCCCAAGGACCAGGATGTCTACTTCTCCGACTTCTCCGTCGCCATCACTGAGGGTTTCTAAAAGCAAACCGCTCACGTTCTAACGATATGACCTCACACACACACATTCCGTTCCCCCTGGAACCGACCTCACGCACGATACTCAACCCCGTCGAAGAAACCCGTTGACGCGCCTTACAGTCATTTCTTCGCTACACGTCAACTTGGCTGGACACATCGCAGCCTCCTTGCTTATATCTATCTATCTGCTAGATTTGCTTTTCTAGACTTGCTATGCTGCTGGACAGCCTGGGTACATAGCTATCAGTCTCACCTTCATCTTACTTCTCTTTTGCCTCCCTCCTACCGACCCTCTTGTGCGAGCCACAGGAACGGTTGGGATGGACGGGTGGACGACCTCTGGTTCAAGTCATCGACGTCATCATCATTTCATCCCTCCTCATTCGAGCTAGTTCTCAATGAGGTCGGTTGGGTGACTGACTGACTGGCTTGGCCTATCATTGACCTCGATGGTCATGATATCAGGGGGTCGCGGGACTGTTCACCTTTATATAGTTGTTGGTAGGATATGATAGAGCTGGACAGTAGCTTCCTAGGTCTAGATGGCCTTTCTTGCTACTTTTATCTTTCTATCCCTCTTTTTCTTCTCTCTTTTTTTTGTCAGTGCGCTTGCGTGCTGACTATGCTTGTTGTGTGTTTATCTACCCTGTATGTTGCTTGATCTATATAGATTATGGTCATGACTCTCGATATCTGACATCGAACGCTGAACGACTGAACGGAAGACACTCCGACCTGGGAAAGAATAATCTGCCAGGCTGCAGGGACTCGGGAGCAGCCGCGCGCCGCGCCTTTGATCTGCGGCTCTGCCTTCTCCACTGACCATGACTGAATTGGATACCGCGTCGATGTTCACTTCATCGAACAGAGACCACTTCAACCAGCTGGCAAAATCCTACCAGGCACCTCGCTCCTCTATGGAGCTCGCGAAACGGTGAGCTTTCTCATTTCACACACCGGCAACCCGAGCGTGCTGAACGATCGCTTAGGGCAGCAAATGCAATTTTGCGGCACTATGACTTCGACGAAGAGTCTACTGAAGTAATGGACTTTGCCTGCGGTTCAGGTTCGCCGTACCGTACTCTCTGAAGTTTCGGGCAGGAATTGAACCAACTCAATGTTGAATGAACGTTTGGTTCCCTCGGACCTTCCACCGTGCTCATCTCGTTGTACCTATTGCGGCGCTAGGAAGGCCTACTCTCCCAGCAGCTCGCGCCCTATGCGAAATCGATCGTTGGGGTGGACATCTCACAGGGGATGGTCGATTTGTACAACGCCAGTGTGGTCAACCAGGGACTTTCGCCTGAAGAGCTGAGGGCGGTGTGCGTTGATATTTTGTCGGAAGGTGTCCGAGAGGACGACCCGTTTGGGAGTCAGAAGTTCGATCTGGTTGTGGTGAGTGTTTTCTTCTGTCCTTCTCCTATCTTAGTTGTATCCTACGAGTAACTTAAGGATTGCCCGTTCAGTGCGCATCGGCGTACCACCACTTCGAATCCATCGACGACGTCACAAGGAAGCTTGTCTCGTACCTCAAGGAGGATGGGGGTACTCTTATGGTCGTCGACCTCATCTACTCAGAAAGCCTCGTCAATTGTCTGGACGAAGTCTTTCCAGAGCACGAGGATGGCATTGTTGCCCATCGGGGCGGGTTCAAGCCCGAGGCCATCATCAATGCTTTTGGAAATGCTGGATTGGCGGACGTCGAGTTCCAGCCTGCAATCAACGTCAAGAAGAAAGGGCATAGTTTGCAATTGTTTCTTGCGAAGGGACGGCGTACTAGAAAGGACATTGTTCAGAGTTAGGAAGTTCATTCGTTGGGACTGTTTCCAATTTCATGGTTTGCTTGTGTATAGGATTTTCGAAGGGATAAAGAGAGTCGTAGTGTGTACGACGGACAGTCGGTACCTCGACAAAAAAACCACTCTACAGCCCGAAACGGAAGAGTGTTATCTCTATTCCTGCAGTTACAGCTGCAATCAGGGCAAATCTTCGCCTCCGACTTGCCCATTCAACAACAGCTGTGCCCACATGTTTGCTGGGGCTTATGCCCTGATTTTAGACAATCCCAATGTTGACCTCGTGTCTCCGTAAGTGCAATTTCGGAATGGCACGATTGTGACAGCTGACACCTTATCTCCAAGCCTTCCTCCGCTAGTATCGCAAACAAACGAAAAGCCTTGACTGTGTTAGGACTGACCGTCGAGTGCTGTCCAATTAACCTGTTTCCGCTCCGGAAAACTCCTTCTCTAAATCGGATTGTGAAAACTGTGACCAATCAGAATTCCAGAACTCTCTAAGCTCAGTACTTTGGCTCTCGTTGAGCGTTAGGAGTAGGTCCATCTACAGCATCTCTGTCGACCAACGAGAGGCACCCTGGAGGGGAAGAGGCTGTGTCCTTCTCGATTCGCTTTGCAGTTCAATTTAACATCCCTAGGAACTGGGAAAAAAGTTTAATGGCGGGTGCGGGCGTAGAGGTGACGTAAGTCAGGCTTCGTTTATAGCTTTACTGACAGCTTGTTTACATGGTCTAGGTGCTCATCCTACCTTATGTGGCGTTTTCTGCGTAGTCGGTCTCCCACTGCTATTCGCCACATCAGTCGGAGGCTGGGAAGCTATAAAGGTGAATGAGCAAGCTGGGTGGGCCATGCAGATCGTTCTGCTCTGCGTTCACCCGGTCTTGATGAATCTCTCCTCTTCCGTTGTCATTTCAGAATCTATTCGTCGGTTTCAGATAACTAAGGTGAGTAGACTGAATTGGACTGGAATCTTGTTCGTTCGACATTGCTGATGTCCTTTCCCAGTACTCCAATGGTAAGCGCAGGGATTAAGAGATCGATGATAATGGACCTCGAATTGCTGACCATTTGGCGTGGCTATCAGTTGCATCCTTCGCATATCTTCTTGTCGATTACTTTCAGACGTTGGAGTTGGAGGTATGTCGTCAAGACCTCTTTCTTCATCCTGTTTCCGATCCGAATCGGCGTATTCGTTGATCCTTTAATTATCTTTCACCAGGTCAAGCACATATGGGGCGGACAATTTGGCCCGGTGACGACGTTATTCATAGCGACACGATATCTCGGATTCTTTAGTATTCCACTACTCCTCGTTTGTAAGTCTCTTATCCTGCGTCTTATCTTTTCATTGGAGCCATAGCTGAATAGGAAACGGTTCGGGTGCACCCACACAGATCTGCTCGGTTCCGAATTGGATCCAAAGGTGGGCATAGAATCATGATTACTTGTTGAACACCCACATCTTCGGTCTTCTTTCCTTCCTTCGCGGTGCCTTCCTAGCTGACTTCGGTGCTTAGAGCTGTACGTTGGTGTATGGTTCGAGTTTATGTGGGTCCACTTTCTCCGGGAGACCTTCGCCTCAAGCTGACGNTTTTTGGTGATTTTTGCCGTCAAGTTCTCATAGGGATTAGTACCGCATGCGCCGACGCTATTATGTTTGTGCGGATATACGCCCTGGCAAATAGGTGCAAAGCCATGGCCATCTATCTTCCTGCGCACTATGCGGTACGTCTCCGATTCTCGTTTAAGCGCGAGTGAGCGGAGTTGTACTGACCGGTTGGCTCGATTTCAGCTTGTTTACGGCACGTGCTTTCTTATATTCATCTACGACCTCATGAAGACTACATGTCAGTGTGCTTTTCAAGTACTCTTCGTTTCTGGTTCTCGCTATCTACTACGTGCGACTGGGACTGACCGTTAATCGCAGTTGTACCATCACCATATCCAGAGGATATACCCTGCATGATCGAAAGTAGAAACATTAGAAGGATTATGATGCCAGGTATAATGATGCTAATTAACCTCGTCGGTGAGTGTCCCTGGCTTCGCTCATGTCGTGTCACAAGTCGGTTTTGCTGATACTTTACAAGCTGGCTGCATCCTCAGTATGTGGTACAGCCATCGTTACTACCGGTACTCGGACAGTCGTCTCATGGAAATATTCTACCTTGATGGAACTTTCTACTTCTTCATGATGGGAGGTGGGTCATGAATTTTCACGCAACTTGGACATTTGCATTGTAGACGTCCGGCTGATTAGAGCTGTATTGGCAGGTATCACCTCTGCGTGCATTGCGATGATCGTCTCAGGACCGGTACGTCCTCGACGGTGCTGAATCTATCAGTCTCCCGCTAACTGGGCGCTCTTTACTCTTGCTCAGAAAGAATACCAGTTTCTTTTAATCGGGTAACCATTCTTCACCGCTGACAGCTGCACCGCAACTCTGACACCCAACATCTGCTCTCAGCTTTCATCAGGCGGCTCATTCGACCCTCACAAGCAGGATAATGCTTAGGATGCGTGAAATTGGTTTTCGGGACTCAACGGCTTGCGACTTCAATGTTAGCACGTTCATGTGCGCTCCGATGCCTCGATTTGACAGGACTTTGGGTAGTCAGGATGAGGAGGTTCGTGCAGGGCCTCAAGGTGGCTGATCAATAATCCCAAAGCTCGACCTTTAGTTCAATGTGGGTTGGAGCCATAGGTGGAGATCCTGTGTTGCAGAAGACCCTATAGCATTGAAGGATGTTTCCCCATCCTTGGGCCCTAGGAGCAGGCGGGATCGCAGGACGGTGGTCAACTCAATGATTGCATTGTGTGTCCATTTGGTATGATGCGATTGTATGCCTACGATGCGACCCTCGCCATTGTCTCTCTAATCGCTGGGCAGGGTGTTCCAAAAGATGTCCTAGTCATCAGTAAACCTAATTTTTACTTTTGGCCTTTTTCACACGCCCACACACGCCTTTAAGCGGGAAAAAGTTGAAAAGCCAGGAGCCGAAAAGCTGACTCTATTTTTGGCAAAAAGCTCAGCCAAATTTGGCGGGGGAATGGACCAAAAAAGCTTAAAAGTTGCCGAAAGAGCGAAAGTTTTTGTTCGGTTTGCTGATGCTACACCTAGCTTCTATAGTTTCATTTTGCCATTGCGGAGAGAAGACGACCTATCCTACCGTCCTTATGCACAACTGTCATTTTACATAAATTGTACTGTCCAACAGGAGGTCACCAGTAAAGGAAATTGAAGATGGAGGAATTAGCTCAACGAGCTCAGAGTGTTAAGCTCATGCTGTGCGACAACATAGAGAGACAAATAACGAAAGGTTGTTGAATGTGTTGGAGTTTGGCGCAGTCTCGAGAACTTGAACTTCGACGATGCTAGGCACGAAAACACTACGCATGCTTGATGCACTTGGGTGGAGTCGAAAGATGCGTGTGGAAGAGATGAAGCAGCGGCAGCCATATGTGGTGTGTCTTTGCTCATGCTATCACCCTGCTCGAGACACCATCTCGGAAGGCGTTCAGATAGAGATGAGACTTAAGTTCTAACCCAGTCCACCGTGCCTACAGCATATCTAATGCGCGAAACAACTAGATACAGGACCGTAAGCCACAGAAGAGCTCCGCGGGGAATCCTGAATGGTACAAGGAGTTGGAGGATCAAGATCTCGTTCTGGCTAAAAACACCGAGAAAGGTAGAGAAAGACCAAGCGGCACAGCTTGTCCTTGGTGCATTTTGCAATTTCTAGCGGAGCTTAGCGCCTTCTCCCACCTGGTACTGAGGCGTACGTCAACGCAACAACATGTCTCGCAAGGGAAGGTGCATGCGCACATTGCGAAAATATCATTTCGTTGACCCTGAGGTGTGGAACGGCCTCCTATTCTCGGGATACCCTGTCTAAGTCGAAATGAATGGATCAATGTTTTCTTTCATCTTTACGTGATCCTCAGCGCCATGATCATCGATAAGGTATTACTTGAGCATTCTTGGTATCGTTGTTGCAAAAAATTCTCATGAGCTCTAACTCTCTTCAGCCGTTCCACTTTTCAAACCTGCCTGAAGACATTGGCAGGCTCATCTTTCACACTGCTGCGGAGGGTGATGAGGAGACCGGGCGCTTTTGTGCACTTGTGTCGAAGAAGATAAATATATGGTATATATCAGATCTCGATACGATACTTTAGCATTGATCAAACCCATCCAGGGCGGAGCCCATTCTCTTTCGATCTATCGTGATAGAAACCGAAAATCAACTAATGCGCTTTCATGGAATCATTCAAGCAGCCCGAGACTTCACATCCACCAAGTCTCTAGAATTCTTCGCATTGCATGTGAAGGCGCTCACAATCACCCGCACTTACTCTCACGACGAAGTCCTAGTGATTCTTAAAGCATGTCAGAACGTGAAGGCCATGACCTACTGGGGCAATCTTCGTAATGCAAAAGACGACGCGATCCGATCGTTTCTGACCTCTGGACTCTCACCACGTCGGACCTATGTCACATCCAGCCTGTTCACTCAAGATGGCATGCATTTTTCCTACCCCATCTTCCAGAATACAACACATGTGGAGCTCGTATGGGAGGATGTTGATGCCGATGACTCGTCCCGCCCTAGTGACGCAGTGAAATGGGAAACGCTGCAAGACCTGGAGCACCTCACACATCTTTCGATTTTTGTACCTTCAGCCCGTATGAAGAACTGTGCCCAAAGGGTTACAGAGATCATAACTCGCTGTCCGCAATGCTTGCGAGTATTTGTGTTCTGGGCTTGCCACATGCACTACTTTCGCAAAGGCCATGCTGAATTTGAAGGGATCAGGGCGATCAACGAAGGGGAAGTAGATGTTCGGGCAGTCGTCGCTTACATGGGGTCATCCTTCAGTATGCGTTCGGACTATCAGGAAGCTCGACCCATTATTCGCTCATATACGGACATCGTCAACGATTGCGCCGAGACTACATTTGGGAAGGACTTCTGGGTCTTGGCGGAGGAAAGAATTGAGGAGCGTCTTCGTCAAAGGTCAATACAGGTGCGAAGATTTACTGTCCCTGAGAGATCATTCTTTAATCTGTTTACTTAGGACAACATCAAGCTCGAGACACTTCTCAACCGAGGATTAATGGTTAATGATTAATGATGTCCCATGCTTGGGATCTACAAGTAGACTACTAGGTAGCTGGCCGCGTCGGCCTGGCTCGCTTCCCGAGCCGAAATCCTAGTTAGTTGTGTCAAGCTTGATTTGAGCCGATAAATGCACTCAATCTCAGAGATGGTCAGCGTTAAAGAATTCTAGTTCCGAGATCTTAATACTTGAAGCGATAGCCAACGACGCTTGGTACATTCTGCCAACCCGGTGACGAGCAGCTCAAACAACTGCTTTGGTCTAAAATCCTCAATGATCAGCAGATTTCTTCGAATTTTTCTGCATTTTCCAGTGCATTATAGCTCCAGTAGTGACCTTGATGAGTTTAAGGCGAATTTGTCATAGCGATATTGAGAAACGACGCAGAAAGCTTGTGGGCAAGAAAGGCAGTGGTAGGAAAGTTTTGTACTTGTTTGTCCAAAGCCGCTTTGGGCCGGCCCCTTACCAAGAATGGCAAGATCGTTCGCTTCGCCCACAATCATTTCAAATTTCCGGTGCACTCCTGGAGATGTGGGCGCACACTGTGAGCCGCAATATTTCAGATCTGTCAGACATTGAGTGGGAGTGCCAGCTGTCTGCCGGTCGATCCGTCCGTGGTGTACATCACAGCATTTGAACTTGACCAACATGCTGCTTGACTCTTCCCACAATGTCCTACTCTTCATTCAATAAGGCTCACAACTTCAGCATCGAGAACAACACCACAATATACGCCGAGAACTACAACCACAGTGGAAACCTGAGCTCAAAGAGCGCCATCGAGAGTGAGTGAGACCTATGATTGAGGGCAGAGCGGTTCGCGGTGATTGACCAAACCTAACTATCAGGGTTGCAGGAGCACATCGCAGCTGGAGCGATGCACAACTCTGCCGAGCGGTGTGATGCTCCGAAATGCCACCCGGAAACTAGAGTTGCGGTGCGGGAAGAGATCACTAGCTGGATCATGCATGGAGATGGCGATGCTCAGCCCACAAAGATTCTATGGGTGACGGGCCCAGCGGGGACGGGAAAAACAGCCATCATGGGATCGATCGCCGACACTTGCCAAGAGGATGGCTCTCTCGCAGCCTGCTTTTTCTTCTCGTCCTTCTCTGGATCGGCAAACAGGCGTTCTAAGCGATGCATGGTCTTCACGCTTGCTTATCAGCTCATTCAACATGTTTCCCTCCACCAGGTTAAGCGACAAATACTGGCTGCCATCGAGTGTAACCCTGCAATCTTCGAGCAAAAACTCGAGGTCCAACTCCATCAATTGATTTTGCAGCCGCTCCGGGACTGTCGCGGAAGCTCGGACGTCTCGACGTGGCCGAAGGTTATTGTCATTGATGGTCTGGACGAGTGCGAAGCGGAACAATACCACGATAATTCCCAAACCAACGTGCCAACTCGATCAAAAGAAGATGATCAAACCGAAATACTCTCCATATTGTACAAGGCTGCGAGCGCTCAAGACTTTCCTTTCCGTATTATCATCGCCAGCCGCCCTGAACATATTATACATTCNTTTTTTCACCCACGTTGCGAGCCTGGCGGCTCGTCAACTATTTCTTGACGAGAAGTATAACCCCGAGGCCGACATGTCGCTATTTCTCGAATGCAAGTTTGCGGACATTCGACGCCGTTATCACCTCCCAGCATCATGGCCAAACAAAGAGGCCACCCAAAAGCTTGTCCATAATGCCTCAGGGCAGTTCGTTTATGTGGCGACAGTCCTTCGTTTCATCGAAGGAACTCCAGGACTTCCTCAAGATCTTTTGCAACAGGTCCTAGAGCTACCGACAATCACGTCCACAAACCCATTTGCACCGCTGGATGGCCTATATGCCCATATTCTAAATTCCAGTCCAGACCCGCGCCTCGCGGCCTCCTGGCTAAATATGATGTTTCGTGAATCATATTTGAACCTTCTTTCGTCTGTATCTATCAAACCCCCTCCAGCAATATTCGTCCAACTCTTTCTGGAATCGTCACAGGGCCAGGCGGCATATATACTCAGAAATCTCCACTCCCTGATTTCCGTCCCTTCCAGAAGCGACTATACATCACCATACTCCTTGTTCCACAAATCATTAGTGGACTTTCTTGGGGATCCCATCAGGTCTGGCCCACTGAACTTAAGCGAGATGGAGATGTCCGAGTTTCTCTCTGAGCGCTATTTGAAGCTCTGGAAAAGTGCGTCTATTGATAGCGTTTCGTTGCCCTTGGCTCACGATTTCTGCTTTTAGACAAGGGCCCTGCACGCGAATTGACTCCAGTCGAAAGGGAGATTTTCTTCGGCAACTTTTTCTTAGCTCGTCCGGCTCTGTGGAGCCCGGTCTTCAATTCTCAGCACGTCCAAGAGGATGTTATGTCGTGCGACATAGCCTGGTGGATCCGTTCCTTCGAGGAGGCTAGGAAATGCCGGAAAGCCGATCCTCTCAATATTGGCGTGATGTTCTTCAACGTTCATATCTCGGTATGTGACATTGTCGGAGCCCATAATTACCCGTCGTGACAATCCTGGCTTTTATAGTGTTGCTGGTATCGTAGGTGCCTCCCAGGTTGCAGGCACGTCAGCAGTGAGATGATTCGGACCTTAAGGGCAACTGGTCAGTGGAAAGTTCCTGGTAGACTGCGCTCGCTGCGCCATAAATTTTTCCATTTGAAATACTCGAATAGTGGGTTCTACCAGCGTATAAACTACTAGTCAAAGTCTGCAGAATCACACCCCATAGCTTTGAAATTTCTTGAATGTTCCTACGAACAGAGACTGTAACGTCCAAGTCAAATAATGATAAAAGAGATTGACCATAGTGAGACGTAGCCAAGCAGGTGCCATTCGTCGCCCTGGCCTGAGTATGGCCGTACTTCCTTGCATTTTACAATCCCTTTTACAAACATATGCGCGTGACACGACACATGGATTAGGCAGCGACGACACCACCTGGTTTCACAATAGGATGTTCAATGAATAGCGACGAGCACGTCGTTCTGCAATCCCCTGGTGGTTAATATATCGGATAATCATGTATTTTGCACTCGTTGCATCTCCTGAAGCATATAGAAATTTAAAGAGGTACCTAAAAACAGGCGTTTAATATGAAATCCTCAGGGCAATAGGCCACCTTCTGTTTAGCCCGTCCAAGGAGCAGGTCCAGGGACGCGGTAGGCGGTGGGAGTCGGGAAGTGGATGTTGACGGTGAGACCAGGATCGGTGGTTGAAACGTAGCCAGGGATGGAGACCTTGGTTGGGCTTCCACTTCCACCATTGGTCACCCTGATCTGGGCACACGAGATGTAGTACTGAGGAGAGCCGGCGACGTGAAGACCAATTTGCTCGACACGAAGCAAGTACTGTGGTCACCGAAGTCAGCGTTTGGAATAGCATCATGAAAAAGAAAATCGTACCTCTCCAGAGGGCGTAGCCTGAGGAATTGTGGTCGTCACCTGGCCCTGGCCTTCAATGATGAACTTGAAGGGGTTAAATTGAGCGCCCCATTCAGCGATCTGCGCAAAGATTGATCGACGAATTCAGTGTCTCCCCATAACCAAAATACGAGATAAACAGGACATACCTTGAACCAGTTAGCACCGCTCCCGTCCCAGGAAGCAGCCGTTTGGCCAGTGGGAACTTGGCCAAGATAAACGGCAGCCGGTCCCGGGTGATAGACAGTATTATCGAGCTTGAAAGAGACCGTCGATCCAGCAGCCACATCAACGGTTTCCGTCGCAGGGCTTGGAGAAGCACCACAGGTCATAGCGCCAGAAGTAATGGCCTCGACAGGACTGTTAGTGGGGGGTTGACGGACTGCAGCGCTGGACTGGGTGCTTCCAGCGATGAGGGTGCTCCAGATGTCTTATACTCTGTCAATATGCCGATATAAGGAGGAAGAGAAAGCTCTGAGCACATACAGTGAGCGGAAACGGCCTGCGAGGCTGCAGCGACCACGGCGAGAGATATAAGCTTCATGATTGTCGAGGTCGTTGGAGCTGAGGTACTGGAGAGTGCTGGGTGGACCCTTGACCTCATTTATAGGCCTCGGAGAAGTGTTGGAGGAATAGAATGTCGAATCGTTACCTTGGCTCGCAGAATTACGCCCCATGATGATTTACGACAAAGCAGTTGCTAACCGGTACAAGGGTTAGTATCAATTTAGATACCTTCAGCACGTTATGAGAACCACAAAAGAGGAGAGAAGGCTGTCGGGTGAGGTAATGAAAAATGCATCCGAGTGGCTTCTGAGCATCCTTCTTCTTGCGTCACTGCGCGGTTGTATATATGAGGCAATTACAAGCACCGATGGCTTCGACAAGCGCTCTGCACTGAGCAATTCATCGCAAGAAAGACTCAGCGGATAGCGGGCCATTAACCTAGCTAGTCTAAAAAGAGTAGAAACAACTGAGTAAGCGTAGAAGAATGGTTAAAACAAGGCTTGCATATACTAACATTATCTCATCGCACAATGGCGACTCGCGCTTTCTCACTCAACCATCGAGCTTCCTCGATGCCGAATTGCCTTGACACCGGAGCCGTTTGGATAACAACAGGACGCGCGCAAAGGCTCCACTCATGGCTCCAGGAGCAGCAGAGAGCCAATAGCATATCTTCCGAAGAATAACCAGCGTGGAAAATTCAACAACTACACACAGTAGTGGCTCTTTGGGCGACCCTGGAGCAACATTGCACCATCAGCCTAATGCCGGGACGTTTCAAAGTCTTGACGATATCATAGATAGTAACAGAAGACCGAGAACCGGCCGAAGATACCACCCGTTTCCCCTCGGAGCGTGGCGCACGTACGAGGTTTTACCAACGACTGTAGCCCTCATTGCACGCGGCTACGGAGGTTTATGCAAAATGAGGGTTGTGAGTACGCCCAGAGAGCCTTGACTCCACCGAGCCTCCAGGATAGGCTGCCAAGTATGTTGGATTTCTACGAAAATCTTGAGGGGATCGGGACAAGTCCTGAGTCGGAAATATGCTGATTTCGAGTCTGGACAAGAAGTGATCACAGCATATCCAGTTGCCAATGGATGACTATAAATTTTGTTGTTTCCACTATTCAGGTCCTTTGTTGTGAGGTTCTCGGATTGGGTGATGGAGATAGAAGACAAAGAGCTGGGGCTAGTCAAAGCAACCTCAGAAGGCAAGTTGCAAACAAACCGAAAAAAGCATCAGGTTCCCACTCTGATTCAGCTCTAATCAACGCCAACTTCGGAGTCGGTTGGTCTTCTCTGCATTTGTCATGAGTCTCAACCTCGTTGATAGTTTCCCATTTGCCAATCTACCCGATGACGTTGGCCGTTTGATATTGCAGGCCGCAACAGAGTTAGACGGTGAAACTGGGCGTTCTTGTGCCCTGGTGTCGAAGTGTCGAAGAAAATAGATTCATGGTGGACTCAACACCAATCTGGCATCCTACTGACTCACATATTTCTTACAGGGTCGAGCCAGTTCTCTATCGTACACTTGTGGTTAGAGGGCAGTCCGAAATATCCAATCTCAACAAACTCATCCGAGAAACCACACCGTGAGGGAGCCTAGATTTCTTCACCATTCACATTAAAACACTCGCCGTCGCCTGTATCAACTTCATGGGGGAAGCGTTCGACATTCTGAAAACATGTAGCAGCATCCGGACGTTGATAATCTCAGGCTGGAGTTTCCACCAAGCTGAGATATATCCCGCTCTCGAAAGCCTTCAGACCTTCATGGCATTTACTTCCGCATCGCCCCGCCGTCTCTCCGTCTTAATAGCCCACTACCCTCGAGATCCGATTCACTTCTCCCATCCCATATTTTCCAAACTAACCCATCTGTATTTGATCCAGAATAAAACGTGAGGCAAAGTAAAATGGGAGACGCTCCAGAACCTCAAGCACCTAACCCACTTCGCAATCCGTCCATGGCTTTTGATTTCGGAGTTCCCCCAATGGGTTTGACATCTCCTGTTCCACTGGCCAGAAACCGTTTGTGTGCTTGTCTCTTATGCATTGGCCATTATTTTTGCCGGCCCGCCGCTGTCCTTGACGACATCAAGCTTGTTGGTGACCGGGCAGCAATTGCGTGCATGCCGAAAAGAGTACTATCCCTCCGGTAACGAGGGCATCGATCGAAGCGGAGTACGTTGTTAATAGCCCCTGCTGGGGAGATATGCTTGCAGACTTCGTTAGCACCAGAACCAGGAAGGACTTCTGGAATCGGGCGGAGAACGTTATTGAGGCGCGTCGGCGTCAAATGTCGCCACCGGAAGATATTCGCTCCTTCTTTGACACAAATAATCCCAAGCTCATGCGGTTGAATTCTGGGATGTCAATGTTCCCCTACGAACCCTGTAAGGTTAGTGTATATCATCGGCCAAAATGACTCGTCAATTGCCGCGATCCCAAGTATTTCGATTTGCATTTCTTGTGTCGAAACCCACCCTCTTTGACTCTCGAGCCAGAGCCCGGCGCCGTAAAGGGCTCAGTACCTGCTGCCGCAGTTGAAGGTACAAAAGCACGAGGGACCGTGGTCGCGGTTCAGCGCCCCCTAGGACACCGAGTACTCCTGGGCGTACATGGACAACGTCTGTTTGAATTGAAGAATTTTTTGCTCTTCTCCTAAGTGGACCCTGAAGGTGATAAGCAATGGACTGGTACGTTTTCATGCATATATTNCCCCCACTTAAAGCTTATCTAACATGGACCAGGCTCACAGAGCTAATTCCCTCACCAGACACCTCACACTCAAAGACTTCACTCAACTACTGTTGCCGATGCGGTTCTGCTATGGTGCTAGTCTTACCCTCGGGCACCCACGCAAGACTAAAATAATCACTTAGCGCTGCTTCCCGTTGACGTATGTTTTGTTGGACGGGAACCCGATGGGATTTGGTCGCTCAGTACAATGATGACCGGCTGTCATTTCGAATTGCCCAAGTGCTGGTGGAACGCGAACTATTTGCGAAATCCAGATTCTAGATGCACTCAGAGATGGTCATTCCTTCAGCTTGTGGCGATCGTCGTGGATATGCTTGCCCAATGGCCATCACGCTCCTTTTGGGTTTCATAGTGTCCTATCTCCTCCGGTCGGAATGCTACCACCCCTCACCTGTCATCGGTCTCACTCTTTCAGTCGGCCATACGCCCAGATTTTTTCGCCTTGCACGTCCAATCGCTCTCCATTCGTCACGGTGACTTCGATCCAAATTTGGAGAAAATGCTAGCCATCCTCCAAGCATGCTGTAATGTCGAGTGGTTGGATTTATGGGGCTCCAAACGACAGGGAGAGAGAACAGCACTAAACAACCCCCAAACTTTCGTGACATCGCCTTCCATATCCCCCCGCCGCCTCTGCATCATTACGACTTTCTTCCCTGAAGATCGGGCCGCATAGAATGGGATATGCTGGGGACCCTCAAGAGCTTGACGCACCTGTCGGTCTGTCCAACATTTTTCGTGGAAGAAGGGTTCATGGGGGTGATCATAACCTTCTGTCCAGAATCCCTTCGAGTGTTCGTTATCTTCATTTACGACACCCGTTGGTTCTTTGAAACACTCCCTACTTTGAGCGACGCGAGAGCCATATCTGAAGGAGATGTCGATATGCGGACGGTTTTTGCTTTTCTTGGCAAGGGGCATTCCAGGGTGGCAGCCGGGAGCCCGGTGATATATTGAAAGACTGCGCTGGTATCCCAGACGGGAAAGACCTTTGGACTTTGGCAGAAGATTAAATCAAGGCTCGTCGTCGTAGAAAAGGCTCCCAACAGGTCTGAAGTTTCACTATTTCCCTAGAGTCTCAATGTAGCTCTATTTCTCAATATTCCAATTTCAGATGCTGCTTTGCAGTGTCAGACGCCCGGCTAGCGCCGAGTGTCATATCAAACGGTGATCTGATCGATAAAGCTTCAACGGGTCAAGATTTCGTGCATCGCTTCTCTCGCTCGACTTCATGGACTCAAACACTCCCCAAGGTTCTCGATTTGCAGATCTACCACAAGATATTGGGAGGTCGATCTTCCAGATCACGGCTGCGTTGGACGAGGAATCCGGGTGCTCTTGCGCCCTAGTTTCGAAGGAGATAAATTCATGGTGTGTGTTATAACGATGGAATGTCTGGCGCCGTTCTGAACGGAATCAAAGGGTAGAACCCATACTCTACCGCACCATCATACTCTCGAACAGGATCCGGTTATCTAAATTTTACACTCTCATTCAATCGTCCAAAAGCAACTCGTCACGGAAGCGCCCAGAGTTCTTCGCCTTGCACGTCAAATCACTCTCCATCGATCGCGGAGGCCCCGACCCGAATTTGGAGCGAATGATAGCCGTCCTCCAAGCATGCTGTAATGTTGAATGGTTGGTTTTGTGCAGTTTCGACCGAGACGGAGAGAGAACAGCACCGAATAACCTCCAAACTTTCCTCACATCGCCCGTCATGTCCCCCAACCGCCTCGCCATCACAACAGCCCTCTTCCCTGAAGATCGAATCAACTTCACGCATCCCATTTTCCAGAAGGTGACCCACCTCGAGGTAGCATGGTACGAAAAGGATACGTTTAAAGACGACGTAAAATGGGACACCCTGGGGACCCTCAAGAACCTGACGCACCTGTCAATCTTTCCCGAATTTATATTAAGAGAAGGGTACTCCAGATCAATGGGGGAGATCATAGCCCTTTGTCCAGAGTCCCTTCAAGTTTTCGTTATCTGGGTTTGGCACATCTTTTGGTTCAACGNAAAGTTTTCCTATTTTTAGCGACACGTTAGCCATATCTGAAGGAGACGTCGATATGCGGATGGTTGCTGCTTACATGGGAGACCCTGACTACAGGGTGGTCAAACACGGCCTCTGTCGATCACATATTGACTTGCTTAAAGACTGCGCTGGTATCCCGGTCGGCAAAGACTTTTGGATTTTGGCGGAAGATTATATCGACGCTCGTCGTCGTCGAAAAGGCTCCCCGCAGGTCTGAAGCGCAATTCTTTTCCTAGAATTGCAACCTAGCTCCATAGTCTAATACTACAAATACAGATGATGATGCGCTGTCCAGTGTACCAAGCGCTCAGTTAGCGCCGAGTGTCATTAGAATACAGCCATATGATACCGTCTGATACCGTGATCTGATCGATAAGGCTCTGAAGGGCTAAGTTTCCTTGCATGGCAATGCTTCCCTCGCTCGATTCCATGGACTCAGCCATTCTTCAAGGTTTCCCATTTACAGATCTACCTCAAGATATAGGGAGGTCGATATTCCAGATCACGGCTGAGTTGGACGAAGAATCCGGGCGCTCTTGCGCCCTGGTTTCAAGGAAGATTAACTTATGGTATGTGTTACAGACGACGAATTGGCTGCCACTCTGAACGGAATCAAGGGTAGAGCCCATACTTTACCGTACCATCATGCTCGGGAATAATATCCTCTTATCGAAGTTCTGCACTCTCATTCAAACTTCCGAAAGCAACTCTTCACGGAGATGCCCAAATTTCTTCGCCTTACACGTCAAATCGCTCTTCATCACTCGCGACGTCAACAACTACCGCTGCGATCCGAATTTGGAAGAAACACTAGTCGTCCTCCAATCGTGCTCTAATGTTGAATGGTTGGTTTTGTGGGGCTTCAGCCGAGAGGGAGAGAAAACGGCACTGAAAAACCTCCACACTTTTATGACATCCCCCGCCATATCCCCCCCGCCGCCTTTGCATCATGACGACCCTCTTTCCCGAAGATCGGATTCATTTCCAACTTCCCATCTTTCAGAACGCAACACACCTCCAGTTGGGCTGGTACCAAACAAACAGGCTCAACTCACCAGACGACGTGAAATGGGATACGCTCGGGGAGCTCAAGAACCTAACGCACCTATCATTGTGTCCAGGATTTCAATTACAGGAAGGATACTCCCGACTGGTAGGAGAAATCATGTCCCTTTGTCCAGAATCCCTTCGGGTGTTCATTCTCTGGTTTTGCGACACTTCTTACTTCAATGAAGAATCCCCTGCTTATAATGACACTAGGGCCATATTCGAAGGACACATCGATATGCGGACAGTTGCTGCTTTTACGTTCATGGGACTCCATGGCTTCGAGGTGGCCAGTGAATACGGATTCAGTCGGTCGATTGATGACGTGCTTAAAGATTGTGCTGGTATCACCCTTGGTGAAGATATGTGGAATTTGGCAGAAGATTTCATCGAGGATCGTCGTCGTACGATAGGGGCACTGCAGATCTGAAGCACTCCTCCTTTTCGGAAAATTCGGATAGGACGGACCCAAGTCACAAGATATTTAGCACGTAGCAGAAACATCGAGATAATAATACAAAAGGGCTCCAGACAGAGCACAAAGTTCTCGCAGCACCTAATCCGCCTTGGGCTTAACCGCCTTGACAATAAACAAATTCGTATCCTGCGGGTCCTTCTCGACCTCCTTGAAACTGACAACCTCCAACCCCACCCCAGTTAACAACTCCTTCATATCTTCCTCCGTGTACCCAAATCGAGTAACATGATGACGATGTTCCTCAGGAACTTCAGGAGGTGCTTCACCAGGCTTTAGGTATTGGTCAATGACGAGGAGTGCTCCTCCCGGTTTCAGGAAACCAATAAGGGCTGTAGTGATCTCGGCAGGGAATTCGAAGTGGTGGTAAGCTGAAGAGCACTGTTTCAACGGGTCTAAGGTCAGAGAAACACAGACTATTTATAAGAAGAAAATGGAGCGGTACTCACAAAGACGATATCAAACAACTTTCCAGGGAGAATGTCCTTGTCGGTAAGGATATTCGCAGTAATGGCATACGTCTCTTTCTCATCTGCACCCAACTCCTCTTTGAAACGCTTGTTGCATAGTTCGACAACACCACTGCTGATGTCCATCCCAACTACGCTACGAACATAAGGGTAGACTTCTTTGGCTACGAGACCTATTAGAAAAAGATCAATCATCTAAATTAGTATTGAGGCCAGCTTCAAGATATAGACTGACCAGTGCCGCATGCAAACTCGAGTACAGAGGTCGTTTCCTTGTTCAAAGTAGGGACAACTTCGCGGATCGCAACTCCGACCCTGTGAATATCGATAATCAATTAGCAGGCTCATTGACTGATTGTACGTATGATGGACAGTACCTTTGAGCACGCTCCCTAGCTCGAGGCCATTCGTCAAAAGTACTGGCATTTTCATCGAAATGCTGCTTGTTAGATTCCGTGATACCGAGGTGATGGCCATGATGGCCATGCCCGTGTCCATGGGCATGGGCGTGAGCATGAGTATAATGGTGTTCGTGATGTTGGCCTTCGGTAGAGCTCATCGTAATATGACTGAGATCGAGGTGCTACAAGTTGTTGCTGAGATCTTGGTTGAAGGAGCTGTTTGTCTTAGAAGCATGGTCGCGGTCCGCTTTATATACTGATACCCCGAATTATCCGAATTTGACATGGTACGTCAAGATCAACCTTCGCAGCCATCATATCACCCGTTTGACCGGTTCGAAGGCTGCTTTACTGCGTATTCTCCTAGATTCTCCTCTCGAAACGTACTCCTGAGGACCTCCACAGTTGGAATGTTGTAACCAGGTCACGATTTTTGCTGCAAAAGGCACGAACTATGTTTCGTGTTAGTAAGCCTCTTCAGAGCGATCGAATTCGCAGTCGGCTGCCAAGCGGAAGAATTAATAACAGGACAACGGTCACTGGCTGGTGCTTTACGGCTTAGACGCTCAGTGCGCCAAATGGTACTAATCAAGGTTCTCGACGAGTCAAAGTTCATGAAAAAACATGTGTTTACTCGGGACCCCATTCATTAACTTTCAATCAAACGAAAGGAGTCATAACTGCGCAGCGGGAACGAACCTGATCCTACCTGGCGGCGTCCTCCCCTCTTCTGGATAACCCCCAAGGTTCTCAACATAGAACGCCACCTCAAATATCCCAATTCCACCTCCATTCTGCAGGCTATCTGCATTGTCCGGGCGAGACCCGACGAACGACAACTGCTCCTCATTCGAAGGTACTTCGAGGATAAGTTGAGGACGCTTGGTATCTTTGGCAAGAGGGAGGGCAGTATCCAAGTCCCAAACTGCCTTTTGAGTCTCTTGTCCAGGGGATATAGAAGGCTGAGACCCAATCACCGCAGTCAGCTGGTCTTTGGTCTCTTCGAAGCGAGGGTGGGAGACCAGCAGCTGAAGGTAAGCAAGCCCTTGAACGGTTGCCGGGTGCTCGGTATTCGACGGGGGTTCAGTCTGCACCTATTGATGCACGTTAGCACCACGATCTTCAGCAAACAGAAAGAAGGAGACTAACTCTAAGAATTCGTGGTGTCACGTCCCCACAAAAGAAAGGCAGCACCCCCAGGACATCCCTGCTCGCCGGGTTGGTAATCAACCACCTCAACAGTTGTCCGTCAGGTCTGACCCTGCCGCCTTTGGTCTCCTCCAGATACAATGCCTCTTCTCTCCCTTCTCGTCCCTGGTCTTCCCCTTCCCATCGCTTATTGATAGTATCGCTCACTCTCCTCCCAACTTCGCTCTCATCATTCCCCAAAAACGCGTAGTCGATCCACCCAGGCGATTCCTTAGCCCACCGATGAGCTTCTCGTGCTGTGCGTTCAGCTGAGCCTGGCGGGTAGTATGACACTGGGTGGGTGAACGAGATGAGCTCGATGTAGGTCCCTTCCTTAAGAACCTAAAATTGAATCTTCGCGTCAACGACATATTCATATCATATACAGCGTAGAACGAGAGAAGGGAACGTACGACGAGAGCGTTCGCCGTTAAACCGCCTGCATGAGTTCCTCCTCGTAGGACCCTGCACATTGCATGTCAATCTGGGTTGGTTCGGTATAGATGACGACCCGCGTACGTGAATCCCAACTTCCTGAACTCCTCAGAGACCTCCTCCACCGTCCCAGGAGGCGTGAGGTGGACGATATGGTCAATAGTCCGCGTGTTCACCGTCGCCGTTGACATGGTTGGTCGGGTCTCGATTGATAGCTAGGAATCTATCTGTAGTGGGTGGAGGCTATCATTTATAGCTTTCGAGGGATTTATGGTTTTCGTCGCCATTATGAAGTCAGTGTTCGCAATCCTGGATTCTGGATGGCGATGGTTCTGAAGAAGCATGACGTTGAGTAAGCCTCAATGAGCAACGGATCAAAGTGGCTAGCCGTCCCTCCCGTCCACCGGCCAGTGCCAGGGAAGTATTGAAGAAAGCAACAATGCATAGATTAGATATATAGTACGGAAGGTACAACAGTGGGTATCACATTCGTCAATATTCATACAGATAGTTCAATTCTCCCTAGCACAGGGCACAGGGAACGATTCATAGTCCGTGTCGTCACAAGGTCCATACATTAGTCGAACGAGGTCGTCACAATCAAAGCAAACCTAGAGCACTCCCAAGCCCCATCGCAACAGCCCACACAAGCATAGCAGGTGTCGGAGACCCCAATGCCGCCAACGCTGCACTCGACTCCCGATTCGATCCAGGTACAGGCAAGAACCTGGCTGAATCGGCTTTTTGCTGTTCAGCGTTTTGCTTGAACGCAACGAGACCGACTAGGATTCCGAGTCCAAAGAATATGAAAGCCACGATGAGCCACACGAAACCCCAGACTCGGGAAGGGCAACAGCCGTAGCGGTCTGCGAAGACGGATGCGTCGGAGCTGTTGACTTTGCGCGCGAGAGTGTCGTCTAATCGCGGAAAGTAAGGATGAGAGCTAGTTCGATCCCGAATCGTGCTGAAAAGGACTCACCGACGACGTCCCAGAGGACGTACATGCATGACATGACACCGATGAACAAGACCTGTTTATCGTTTCGACAAAGGTTAGCAGTTCGAAGCCGAAAAAAGGACAGCAGATACTCACGAAGTACCGCAAAGCAATACTATCCGCTACGAACCAAAACATCACAATCAACCCCGACATTCCGAAGATCAGAAGCCAGGTTCTACAATAACACCGTTAGTGGCAATGACACAGTCGTTNAAAAAAGGTATGCTTACAGCCAATTCCGTCTTGCCCACCACAAGGTGAACAAGAAGAAGACAGCCATAACCAGAGAAGCAACTTTACTCGCGTTGGTATTGAAACCGCATGCGATCAAGCATGCTCCGATGAAGGAAGATCCGAGGTATCCAGCAGGAAGGGTCAAACAGGGTATTCCTCCTTTCATACGAGTCGAGCCTCCTTCGTCCGCTGTTAGAGGGGCACAGATGGAGCCTATCAGACCAAGTTCGAGCACGATGAATNGGGGGGACATACGGTCCAGTTCGATAGAGTAAATTCTAGCGCAAGTGAGCAGGCCAACGAAGGCATGACTCATCTGTTGGAACGACGAGGACGGTTAAGGTTCAAGTTAAATATGGAGGAAGAGTAGAATAATCGTACTTCATGGAAGCCGACAGTCAACAACCTGGAATTTCCTGGTCAGTCTCCCTCTCTTGGCCCTGAGCAATCTAAAGCTGTCACTCACTTGAAAGGGTACACTTTGCGTGACAAGCAAATGGATCAGCATCCTTTCCGCTTGAACGGGGAGAAACAACCCGATGCTCACGTATCCGATTCAAAATTGGTACATGCCTGGAATCGAACACCACGTAGAACCTTCAGCACCTCCCCTGAGAGCCAAGAAACCCACAAACTCACCAAAGGATAGCAATAGCAACAATATAGACCCCTGCAACGATCAGCGTATTCCTCTGCGTCTCGTTTGGCGTAACCTGCGTCTTGAAATCCCTCGCGAACAGGTACTTCGTCGAATCCTCCATCGATCCCGACGCCATCCGATTCTCGATATACGGCATCCTTTTCGTGAACTTCTGGCTCTGCCGTCGACGTTGGTCTCTTCACTAGGTCGTTGGTCTTCTTGCAAGGCAATCCTTCGTTAGTTCGTGTGATTGTTGTAGGTTGCACAGGAGGTCGTAGCCAGACGTCCTGTGATATAGATGGTGGTGGTTCGAGGTAAAGCTGCAAGCCAAGGCCAAGAGAGTGGCCCGATACTGGGCGACCGAGTGAGAAGGCAATTACTTGCCGCTTCCGAACACTGGTTCGCGGTTGCCGAGCCGCAACCAACGGAACCCAAGGGTATCGGCGTCTGTAGGCCGAAAATTTCCTAATCGAGACGGGTCTCGACCGCCGCCAAACCACACGGCCACAGAGGCACTGCAGCTTTTTTCATTGTCGTTTCGAAGGGCTTTGGTCGCTGAAGAAGGACAGCAGGGGGCATTGGAGGGAGACATATGCAATCAACAGGGAAGAATGGCTAATTTGGATTCAGGCGCCTTTTATATGGTCGATGACATCATTCGGTGACCTCAGAGAACTGATTATCGGGCATTACTCCAACCACGGTGCGTTCATTGTGCTTGGTAGGCAGTACTACAAATGAATCGATGTAAAATAGTGTAGGACGCATGCCTTGGTATGCATGGAACTTGGCAGAGTCCGTATGTTCTACGTATCTGATTTCTGGGCACTAGAGTATAGGTTGAGCGTTAGAGGTGGCAAAATATCAACGACAGCGAAAGGGCCCTTCGTACCTATAACGCTATTCGACGACGACGCTCCTCGATCATGCTTTCCGCCAAAGCCCAAAAGTCTTTCCCGTCCGGGATACCAGCGCGATCTCGAAGCACGTCTTCCTTCGACCGCTCGAAGGCATACTTGCCCACTGGTTGACTTCCCATGGAACCAATAACAACCCGCATATCGACGCGCCCTTCGTATATGGCCTTGATGTCATCAAGGAATTGGGACTTTTCGGAAAAGTACCAAGGTTTGGAAATCCAGAAAATGAACACGCGAAGGGATTCTGGACCGAGGGAGACGATCGTTCCGACCCATTTGGAGAACATTCCCTCCAGTACAAATGCTGGACCAAGGGACAGGTGTGTTAAATTTTTGAGTTTCCTAAGCGTATCCAGTTTCACCTCGTCTTTGGGGCTCCCAACCTTTTGGCACCATACTAAGTTGAGGTGTGTCACGTTTCGAAAGATTGGATGCGAGAATTTAATCTGATCTTCAGGGAACAGGCTCGTCATGATGGAGAGGTGGCGGGGGGAAATGGAAGACGACATCAGAAAATCGTGGAGGTTGTTTAGTGTCGATACCTTCCACGGGATGTCACGAGAGAAGCCCCGCAAAACTAACCATTCGACATTGGGGCATGCTTGGAGAACGGCTAGCGTTTTCATCAAACTTCGAGTCGATTCTTTGCTGCTGAGAGTGATGGAGAGCGATTTAACGTGCAAGGTAAAGAACTCAGGGGGTCGCCGTGACGAGTTGGTTTTGGAGTTTTGAACAAGATCGTAAAATCTGGATAGATGCCTCTCCTTCCTGATCATGATTGTACGGTAAAGTACTGGTTCGACCCTTTGGTCCGATCACTCAGTATAGTGACTGTTGCATCGAGAGTTATAGATATACAAGACACACCATAGATTTACCTCCTTTGAAACGAGAGCGCAACAGCGCCCGGATTCCGCATCCAGCTCAGCAGTGGTTTGAAAAATCAGCCTTCCAACATCTTCAGGCAAATCAGCAAAGGGACTGCGAAAAATATGAAGAACGGCTGTGTCCATGATATGCTCACGCCGAGAGTAAATGGGTGAGAGTGAGAGAAGAAACTGCTATCGACCATCGATCAGACCCCAACTCGTGTCATATGACCCGGCGCTCCGTTAGGCGCTCGACAAAACGGAACACCGACACAATCGAGCCTATGAGAGTCAATAGCCATCGATTTCGATTTCAATGCTACATATATTTGACTGATATTGAGATGGAAAAAGTTCAACAGCTATCTACATATATCCGACGCGCTCGCAAATCGATCAAGTTCAATCCAGCAAAACGGCCTCCTTGCTAGCCTCGGTTAAAATTACTTCGTTTGCTCCCGCGCTGACAGGAACCAAGAGTGTCGGTGTCATGTGGGCCGAGCATTTCCTAAGCGAGAGAGGTCTCCACCGCCGCCACAACACACGGCCAGAGGCACTGCGGCTTCATCAATTTCATTGTCGATTCGAAGGGCTTTGGTCGCTGAAGAAAGGCAGCAGGGGGGGGATCGGAGGGAGAAATATGCAATTAAGAGGGAGGAATGGCTAATTTAGGATTCAGGCACCTTTTATATGGTCGATGACCTCACAATCGATTCGGGGACCTCAGAGAATTGATCATCGGATAGAACAATTACGGTGCATTCATTGCACCTGGTAGGCAGTACTACAAACGAACGGATGAAGATGTAGTAGGAGCGCCTTGGTGTGCATGGAACTTGGCAGATTTTCGTACACTCTATGTATCCGTTTTCTGCCAAAGTATGAGCTGAGTTCTAGAAATGGCAAAATATCAACGACGGCGGAAAGGGGCCTTCGTACCTGTAAAGAAATTCGACGGCGACGCTCCTCGATCATGTCTTCCGCTAAAGCCCAAAAGTCTTTCCCATCCGCGATACCAGCGCAATCTCGATGCGCGTCTTCCTGTGACCGCTTGAAGGCGTACTTGCCCACTGGTTGGCCTCCCATGGAACCAACAGCAACCCGCGTATCGACGCCTCCCTCGTATATGGCCCTGATGTCTTCAAAGCCCGGGGATGTTTGAGAAAAGGAATAAGGGAAAGAAAACCAGATAATGAACACGCGAAGGAATTCTGGTCCAAGGGAGATGATGGTTCCAACCCATTTAGAGAACCCATCATATAGTACAAAGCCTGGATAAACGGACAGGTGTGTTAGATTCTTAAGGTTCCCAAGCGTATGCCATTTCACTTCGTCTTTGGGGCTCCCATCCGTTTGGCACCATACCAAGTTGAGGTGTGTCACGTTCTGAAAGATTGGATGCGAGAATTTAATCTGATCTTCAGGGAACAGGCTCGCCATGATGGAGAGGTGGCGAGGGTAAATGGAAGACGACATCAGAAAAGCATGGAGGTTGTTCACTGCCGGCACCTCCCACGGGATGTTTCGAGAGAAGCCCCGCAAAACTAACCATTCGACATTGGGGCATGCTTGGAGAACGGCTAGCGCTTCCACCACGCTATGAGTTGAATCGTAGATGCCGATAGTAATAGAGAGTGATTTAACGTGCAAAGAGAAGAACTCTGGGGGCCTTCTTGACGAATCGGTTTTGGACCTTTGAATGAGATAGTAAAAATTGGAGAGACGCCTCCCGTTCCCGATCATGATCGTCCGGTAAAGTACTGGTTCGACCCTTTAGTTTGATTACTCAGTATAATAGCTTTTGCATCGAGACTTATGTATGGTGCACACCATAAATTTATCCCCTTCGAAACGAGAGCGCAAGAGCGCCCGGATTCCGCATCCAGTTCAGCAGTGGTTCGAAAAATCTGCCTTCCGACATCTTCAGGCAAATTAGCGAAGGGACCGCAGAAATCATGAGGAACGGCAGAGTCCATGACGTGCTCAGGCCGAGAGTAAATGGGTGGGGGTGAGAGAAGAGCCTGCTATCGATCATCAATCAGATCCCAACTTGTGTCATATGACCCGGCGCTACGTTAGCGTTAGTAGGCGCTCGGGACACCAACACCAATTGAACTTTTGAGAACCAATGGCCATTAATTTCAGGTTTCAATGCTTCATATATTTGACTGATATTGAGATAGACAAAATTCAACAGCTATCGACATATATACGACGCGTTCGCAAATCGATCAAGTCCGATGAAGGTTGTATACGGTCCCTCTTCAATCCAGCGGAACAGCCTCCTCGCTAGCGGTCAAATCCACTTCGTTTGTTCGCACATAAATTGCTTCGATATATCTATACACACCCTCGGGTAATGGGTGCTGAACTCCTTGGCTAAGATGAATGTGAGGGTCAGCACCCAATGGTTTCGAGGCCGAGAGGAGTAGAGATCAGCTTTAGGAACAAACTGACCAACGGTGATCGATATACGACCCGAGACAATCATCGTCCTCAGAATGTAGTCAGATGTTAAAATGCATGCACCAAGGCCAAGGTGTGGCATTAGGGTCAACTCGTTCTTGTTCAGCCGTCTGGGTCCTCGCCCAGCCGAGGTCATCCAACGGTGCGCAGCAACGGAGGTTCTCTCTGGGTTTCCTGTGAGAGCGGCACTTCTGGATCTATTTCACTTCAGGGTTAGAAAGCGAGTCTAACAGCAACTCGAAGCAAATGCACTTACCACTTTTTTTACCTGAGTGCCATCCGTGCCAGCTCCTCTTCACCATCGTCTCTCAGAGAGTCATAGCACTGACAGAGGCACTCCAGGTATGGTTGCAATCCTTCCGTATCTTCCACTCTCACCACTCCAGTATACTCAATCGCTTCAAGCATGCACACCGTGTGCGAATGAGCGACGTCGTCGAATCTCGCTCGAAAGTTAAACCACCCGGCCTATCCGATGGCCCTCAGGATGTATAGCTCCTTTTCGTCATATAGCCCGATCGTTGGGCATGTCATGTCCTTGTCAAGCCCTAATCCCCTGGGGAGAATGCTGACGGCAGGTACCTCCAGCTGTACGTGAAAAAGAATGTCCTCAAACGCTCCATACTATGGGCGTTGGGATTTACCTCACCCTCCCGGCTCAGGCTATTCAGAGTTATGAGGATGATCGGACAAGTCGTGGTTTGAGAATCATAGATACAGCATGTGGAGAGCCCTTCTAACACCCTGGCTAAAGATCTGTCGTCAGCAAGTGTAAAATTAAGAGTGTGTCCGACTCACATATAAGGGACGTTTATCAAGCTCGAATGCGCACTAGTCTAGCAGCAACCTTCCCCGAACAAAATCGGCGACATGCACGCCATTGTAGCCATCTTCATGGTCAATATCACAGTAATAAGCCATTCGGCACGATGAGGGACAAACCGACATAGAAAAGAATGTATGACCATCTGGGTATGGGGCAAGGGATATTTTGTGGCACTTGCCAGCATCACTGGGCTCCATGGATGAATAGACCAAGTAGGGGCCTTCGTCAAGGGTAAGGTGTACAGGGGACAAGATTGTAAGATGGCTCGACGATATTACGGGCGCCTTGAATCCATCTAAGAATCGCCTTGCGTTCTGCTGGGCGAAGGAGAATTGCGAAAGGAATGTGATAGATGAAGTTGACGGGTCGCAAGGTGCGAAGTCAAGCTTGTATCTGCGCACTTGAACGCAATGTTTTTCTTCTGTAACACCCATAGCAGGCCCAATAATGTCAAAGACCAGCGGCGATGCGCGGGAATACCATTTAGAAGGAGGATTGATTAAATGGCGGCATACGGTCAGGAGGAATTCTATATCGGCGCCAAGTTCAATGCGGAAATCGGGTGGAAGAGTAACCTCTTCTGGCCTTGGCTCGAGAATAAGGTTACTATGCATCGGGTCAAGACTTGGCATTTTCCAGCCTACGAGACTTGATGCTGTGAAAGCTACCACAAAGTCCCCAACCGTGATGAGCTGCGAGAAGGCACGTCAGAAGGGATCCTATATACGAGCAACGGTCGTCCAACCCACCTGGATAATACGCTCACCACACGTCCACCCTTTGAGCAGACTTCTGGTAAAATCCCAGGCAAATACGAGGACGTGATTTACCACGAAGAACAGATGGTCCCCCGTGATCCAATACATCGCGAAATCATGAAACTCCATGACCTGGAAAGAGAATTCGGCCAGCAATCTAATGGTGGTGGCCTCAGGAAGTGGGCCAACTTCGTATAGGTGAAGGCTAGATGCGGTAAGAGAGGACAAATATTATATTCGGCGGGTGGAAGGGTGAACGGAGCCACTCACCTGGCGATGGCTGATTCCCTGTGAGTCAGGACAACGAACCTCAAAAATTTAGACTTGAATTGAGCCGCTGAGAAGGTAATGACCGAGCCAAAATGCTGAGTACCAAGGACCACGGGATGGGCCTTCATGCGGTGAGTTGGGTCTGGCATCCCGAGGTCCCAGAGGGTGACATCGGCTTGTGACATGCCAAAGAGATACCGACCCCCAGGGACAAGCCACACACGTTCGATATCCCGGTTGAGATAGTCCGGGATTTTTTCTCTTTCAAGGACTTCAGTAGAAACAGGATGGAGGACGTGGTTTGCGGTATTTGCCACTTTAGACAGCATGTTGTGCCACAACGTCGGTCCTAAAGCTGCTCGACGTAGCTCTGACACGTCCATCGATTCGATCGGCTCATAGGATGGCTCAAAAAGCTCGTTCTTGTAGATAACTAAGCGAAGAGCCGTTTCCCATATCTCTCTTTGGGATAAGAGTTCGTGGAACGTCTTACAAGTCTATTATGCAGGAGAGATTAGCCGCACTTTCATACGATCAAACAGCCTCTCACCTGGCCCAAAGAGAGAAGATCAGGAGGCTCTATATCCAGGAATATTTGAAGATATAGTTCAAGAGGTAAATCTAAGAATTTGCTTGTAGGGATCATTATCGTTGCGATGGTGGTGGTTCGAAATAAATACCTACAACCCGGGGCGTCCCAAATCATTCAGACCGTGGGAAATATATGCGCTTGAGCCGAAACGTTGCCGAAGCCATAACAGAGGACAGAGGACAGGAGGATCTCAGTAGGACCGCTCTCGAGGCACTGTTTTTATGCAGCTTTCGTGCTGTCGGGAGCTGGGTGTTAGAGTCACGAAGAAACCCAGTCCAATATATATACAGAATAAACACATATCTTTACCATCCAAAACAAGGCTACATGCCTGGTATCTACTGCGGTATCACAGGAGGTAAGGTAGTATGAGTGACTCCGTCCTTCTTTTTGTCTATAACCAGCCCGGCTCGGACTATCTATTTCAAAGAAAACTTTGATGGTCAATTGGAATTCGGTAAAAGAATCAAGTCCGGACATGCAGCTTCGCCCCCAGCTTCGTAACAATCTCGAAACAGAGTACGAGCAGCAGCTGACCGATGAGGTCCATCAATGCTGAATGGATGGGAAGGGCGTACATATCCGGATCACGATTTTTCGACCAGAGCCGGTCGGTGAGGTGTAGGGCGATAGTGAGCGAAGCCAAGACCTACATGCGACCAGAGTCAGTGCTAAGAAAGGGATGAAATGCAGACAGACGTACCGCACAGCAGAAGAACACGATAGAAAACACCACAAAGAAAACGTGCAGATTTAACCAGCCAAATGCGTTAAGCACGGCGAGGAAGATAATCTCCACTGGTATCGTGATCAAAAGCAGAGTCACCATCACCAATCTCCGACTGGGTACTGACGCTCGTAAGGCTGAGTTAGCACTCGAGTTGACTGTTCCAGCATGGAGAGACGTCGATAAACGAGAGACAAACATCGAGCCTGCAGCTCCTGGGAGGCCCAGAGACATCCATAAACCAACGTCCGTCATACCCGAACAGAAAAGCCAGAACCAGCATACCACTAATGACTACGGCCAAGATAGCGAAGCCTTCACAAACACATCCAGAACAATCCCGGTCGCGCTGCTGATGACCATTACACCGAAAATGCGTTCGGGAGTTGTCCGCAAAAATTTGATCAATCATCACAAGCTTCTCATACAATCATACGTCTAACTAGCTCGGCATTAGTGAAAACAACGCTCCATGTTATGAGCGTTGGGATTTACCTCACCCTCCCGGCTCAGGCTGTTCAGAGTATGTAGACGATCGGACAAGTCGTGGTTTGAAATACATAAATACAGCATGCCAAAAACGCTTCTTGTCCCCAGGCTAAAGATCTGTCATCAGCAAGTGTAAATCTAGGAGTGTTTCCGACTCACACAAAGGACGTCTATCAAGCCCCGATAGAATAACAACAACCATCCCCGGACAACAGCACTCCCCGAACAATATCAACGACATGCACGCGATTGAAGCCATCTCCATGGTTAGTGTCACAGTAATAGGCTATTCGGCACGATGACGGACAAACCGACATAGAAACGAATGCATGGTGATCTGGGTCTGGGTCCAGGAATATTTTGTACCACTTGCCAGCATTACTGGCCTCCATGGACGAATAGACCAAGTAGGGGCTTTCGCTGAAGGTAAGGTACGCAGGGGACACCATTAGATGGTGGCCCGATGAAAGTACGGGCGCCTTGAGTCCAATCAAGTATCGCCTTGCGTCGGGTTGGGCGAAGGAGAATTGCGAAATAAATGTGATAGATGAAGTTGACGGGTCGTTAAGTGCAAAGTCAAGCTTGTATCTGCGTACTTGAACGCGGTGTCTGCCGTCTGTATCATCCGTAGCAGGCCCAATAGTATCAAAGACCAGCGGCGATGCACGGGAATACCATTTAGAAGGAAGATTGATTAAATTGTGGCATACCGTCAGGAGGGATTCTATATCGGCACCAAGTTCAATGCGGAAATCGGGTGGAAGAGTAACCTCTTCTGGCCTTGGCTCGAGGATAAGGTTACTATGCATCGGGTCAAGACTTGGCATTTTCCAGCCTATGAGACTTGACGCTGTGAACGCTACCACAAAGTCCCCAACCGTGATGAGCTGCGAGAAGGCACGTCAGAAGTGATCCTGTGCACGAGCAACGGCCCTTGAACCCACCTGGAAAATATGGTCCCCACATGTCCACACTTTGAACAGGTTTCTGGTAAAATCCCAGGCAAATACGAGGACGTGGTTTACTACGAAGAACAGAAGGTTCCCCGCGATCCAATACAGCCCCACATGACGGAAGGCCGTGGCCTGGAAAGAGAATTTGGCCAGGAATCTAATGACAGTGGCCCCAGGAAGTGGACCAACTTCGTATACGTGAAAACTAGATGCGACAAATGTTATATTCGGGTGGGAGGATGAACGGAGCCACTCACCTGGCGATGGCTACTTCCCTGCGAGTCAGGACGGCGAATCTCAAGAATTTAGACTGGAATTGAGCCACTGCGAAGGACATGGCCGAATCCACATGCTCAGTACCAAGAGCCACTGGATGGACCTTCATGCGATGAGTTGGGTCTGGCACCCCAAGGTCCCAAAGGGTGACATCGGCTTGCGACATGCCAAAGAGATACCGACCCCCAGGGACAAGCCACACACGTTCGATATCCCGGCTGGGATAATCAGGGATTCGCTCTCTTTCGAGGACTTCAACAGAAACAGGATAGAGGACGTAGTTTGCGGTATTTGCCACTTTAGACAGCATGTTGTGCCACAACGTCGGTCCTAAAGCTGCTCGACGTAGCTCTGACACGTCCATCGATTCGATCGGCTCGTAGGATGGCTCAAAAAGTTCGTTCTTGTAGATGACCAAGCGAAGAGCTGTTTCCCAAATCTCTCTTTGGGACAAGAGTTCGTGGAACGTTTTACAAGTCTATTATGCAGGAGAGATTAGCCGCACCGTCCATACGATCAAACAGCCTCTTACCTGGCCCAAAGAGAGAAGATCAGGAGGCTCTATATCCAGGAATATTTGAAGATATAGTTCAAGAGGTAGATCTAAGAATTTGCTTGTAGGGGTCTCCATCGCTGCGATGGTGGTTCGAAATAAATATCTACAACTCGGGGCGTCCCAACTTCAACCATTCAGACCGTGGGAAATATATGCGCTTGAGCCGAAACGTTGCCGAAGCCATAGCAGAGGACAGAGGATCTGAGCAGGACCGCTGTTGAGGCACTGTTTTTATGCAGCTTTCGTGTTGTCGAGGGCTGGGTGTTAGAGTCACGAAGAAAGCCAATCCAATATATATATACAGAATAAATACATATCTTTACCATCCACAACAAGGCTTCATGCCTGGTATCTACTACGGTATCACAGGAGGGTCAAGGTATGTAAGGTAGTGTGAGTGACTCCGTCCTTCTTTTTGTCTATAACCAGCCCGGCTCGGACTATCTATTTCAAAGAAAACTTTGATGGTCAATTGGAATTCGGTAGAAGAATCAAGTCCGGACATGCAACTTCGCCCCCAGCTTCGTAACAATCTCGAAACAGAGTACGAGCAGCAGCTGACCAATGAGGTCCATCAATGCTGAATGGATGGGAAGGGCGTACATATCCGGATCCCGATTTTTCGACCAGAGCCAGTCGGTGAGGTGTAGGGCGATAGTGAGCGAAGCCAAGACCTACATGCGACCAGAGTCAGTGCTAAGAAAGGGATGGAATGCAGACAGACGTACCGCACAGCAGAAGAACACGATAGAAAACACCACAAAGAAAATGTGCAGATTTAACCAGCCAAATGCGTTAAGCACGGCGAGGAAAATAATCTCCACTGGTATTGTGATCAAAAGCAGAGTCACCATCACCAATCTCCGACTGGGCTCTGACGCTCGTAAGGCTGAGTTAGCACTCGAGTTGACCGCTGCAGCATGGAGAGACGTCGACAGACGAGAGACGAATATCGAGCCTGCAGCTCCTGGGAGGCCTAGAGACATCCATCAACCAACGTCCGTCATACCCGAACACGAAGGCCATAATCAACATACCACTAATGACCACAGCCAATATAGCGAAGCCTTCGTATCGGCTGACAAACATATCCAGAACAATTCCGGTCGCGCTGCTGATGACCATTGCAGCGAAAAGCGGTGACCATCCTTCTGTGATGAGTGATTTCACATGGGGATTTCTGACGGTGTACACCAGGCAGACAACCGCAGTGATGACCATCAAGATTCCGACTATGAATGGTATGGGCGTCCGGAGGAAGGGAAGGAGGAGTGTCGACACGAAGCCAACAAGGCAGAGGGTAACGAGGTCGCCTAGGCAGGATGCTACAGCGGGCGCGATGTTATCTGGATAGAAAAGAACATGAGTCTCTAAGGATATGATAGAAGGAGCTGTAAAGTTTGCATACCTGGATCGAGTCTGAATTTCCGACATGCGACGATGAGGAAACACATGAATGAGCCCAGGATCAAGCCTGAGAGGAACGCGGAGGACATGGCTGTTGCTGCGACCATGATTAGGCTACCAACATAGGCAATCAGAGGTGAGCTAGGTTGGGCAGAAGCGGTGGATGACTGACGTAGGGAATCCTGAGTGCCGGACACTGGACTCGGGGGGTAGGTGAGGAATTGGCTTTCTTGCTTCAAGTATGTGTCGGATGGTGAGGGTGGAATTGGATGGCGGGGTCTCTACGGTGATGGATTCGGCACGGGGAACAATCTTACCAAGGACAAGGGAGACGCAGGCTGCGACGAAGGAGACAGAGATTGCTTGGATTTGCAGCAACGTCCAGTTTCCTAGCAGCATGGCTCGCATGATTTTAGGGTCGTCTAGCTCTCCCATATTGGCGGCGGTGGAGAGTCGAGCGGAGAGGTTCATTTCAAGATTTCCTTGGAGGTTGAGAACGGTGGGGATGATCATAATTAGTTGGTCGACTTGTAACATTGCGTCCCAACGCTGCGCATATGTCGGTGAGCGTTGCAAGGCAGTGATGAGGATTACACACCGAGACGCTGTCGAGAAGCTTTCCAGTGAATAGCAAGCTTATAGTCGTCATAAGCAATGCAGGGGCTGCCTAGTAAGAGTCGTATTAGAACGTCCTCGGCCAGCTGGCATTGGGCTCACCTCCACGACGATGCTTTTGACTTTATGCCATAGCTTGCCTGCTGTCTCCAGTCGAGACGACCCTGTGTATTCCCGTCGATGCCCATCGTGGTGACCCGAGCTTTCGAGCAGTCCTCTCTGTCCTTCGTCGACATCGAATTCGTCGTCGTCAGAGTCGGACGACTCGTCCGCAGGCTTGTGTGGTGCTCCGTTCAGAGGTTTTTGGTCTTGTCGGTCTGGCGCGCCGTTGATGGCGAGCATTTCGACATCGTCGTCGAGGGAGCCTCTTCCAGGCGAATTTTGGTTCATGGCGACATGCAGGTGAGGCAATGGAGCTTGAGCAAAGCGCTCACGAGCCTGTCGCGCGCGTAATAGGCGTGGAAAAATGAGTGGCCAGCTCGACCCAATATGGTCTGCCAGTGATCTGTTATAAACCTTCTTGGTTCCCGACCACCACGACCACGACCACCACTGCTCGGATTAGGCTCCTATCGCCTGCTTTCACGGCGCACAAGAGCACGACCGCGAGCGCATCGGTTTCGCTCCAGAAGCGATGGCGAAACCATCCAGTTTCCCCTTGCCCCCGGCGGTGCGTTCTTCTTTGCTGAAGAACCCCCCGGAAATGTCTTCGGTGCCTTCAATTGAAGAGCTCGAGCAGCTGCATTCAGAACTCAAGCTTCTACGACAGTCAGCAGTAGCCCGGGGCAAGAAGGCGAGCGATGATTTGCGAACAATTCAAGACCTGATGCGGCGGTTGAAGGAGAAGGAGAAGGGCAAGGCCAAAGCTGTGGACAAGGTGAAGAGGGAGCGCGATTGTATGTCTATTTTCTTTCAGAATCCAAGTCTTGACTCTGACTCTTTGCCTCCTGACCTCTTTATACGTGCTATGGTGCTCCGAAATCCCATTGTTCTTAATTCATGTAAAATCACTGTTCCTCTGAACACTCAAACAAACCATATCTGGCCCATGTGCCTGCAGATACACCAATACCATCAGAGGACTCTCGCCATGGACATCTACCTGGATCCAAACCACGGATGGGCACTAATTCAATACCACCATCAGCACGCTCGTCCGTCGATCCGCGGCGGTCGTGAGTGCTCTCTGCGTTCTTGCCCCATCTGTAATTTAACATTTACTCGTAGCGCATACGACGACNAAAAAACTGCTCAAGAAGCGGAAGCACGTCGAAGTCGATCCAGGGGAAAGTGATGGAAACCGTATGTCTGGTCACCCATTGTCGGCACGAGCTACTCAGAACCGTTGACCATCGCAGATTCTCAACGTCCCCGCAAAGGCTCCCCAGCTGTGGCAAGCCTCTCGTCAACCTCTATATCGCAGAAAGTACATAAACCTATCGTTCCCCCGCCACCGCCCCACCCCAAGGTTTGTTCTATATCCTCACCATGAGGCTCCGCTCTCACAGCAAACTACCACCTTCCGCTGTAGGTATCTTCTGGACCTGACTGGACCATTTCAGAAACCCAAGTCCTCCTACCTACTCGACCTCCAATACCGCCACCACCCCAACCTGGGCCCAGTCGACCTATCGACATTACAACAGACTTCAGCAAGATGAAACCACCTGCTCAAACAGGCATAAGCACCTTTTACTCAAGCGTTGAGCCCTACCTTCGGCCTATCAGCGAAGAAGATCTCGGTTTCCTCGAATACACCGGTGACGAAGTAGAACCATTCGTTATGCCCAAGCTCGGTGTCCATTACCTCGAATTGTGGGAGGAGCAAGATGCCAATGGTTTTCCTAATGTGCACAAGACCAAGGAAGCTCCAGCTTCTGCGTTTGTTGCGCCTAAACCGACATGGGATCCGTCGACGCTCATGGAGCAGGATTTGATCACCGAAGAAAAGGGACACGGTCCTCTCACCGAACGTGTTATCAGTGCTCTGTTGCCCATTCCCGATCTTGGTTGGAAGGGAGTGAAGGCTGCTGAGGACGCAATGGAGGGTAGACCTGGTGGTAGTGGAGCTGCCGCTGCGCGCAGGGAGCGTCTGAACGTATCCGATCTCGAAAACCGAATACGCGATACGATGCGGTATCATGGCTTGCTTGATACTGTGGTACGTTTACTCACCCTCTTCCCCTGCTAACCTTTTTCGGAATTGGTCGCTGAATCCGGTGAATTTATAACAGCCTGATTTCAGTGAAAAAGTCGACGACCCAGTTGCCACAGCCCTCCGCCAAGCGCAAGCAGAACTCCGAGTAGTTTTGGCGACGAATAAAGCTCGTAAGGAGCGGTTAGCAGCCATCGCACGAGATAGGTTGGGGTATCAAGAATACCTCGAGAGCCGAGACGCACTCGACAAGAACATCACCGCACTCTACGCCAAGTTGCAAAAGAAAGACGTCCCGAAGTTGAGCAAGAAGAAGAAGAAACCGTTAGCGGGAGCGGCGGCGGCGTCGGCTGCTGCTGCTGCGGCTAATGCAGAGGCGCTGGAGAATGGGTCGGGGCCTCCACCACCGTGTCCTGCGGCACTTGGCCTCACACCTGATGAGGATCTCAATCTTACGGTGTCTGACCAGCTGAAGACGTACGTTGAGACAAGGATGCAGTGGGTGAAGGAGGTGGGGTCGGTATTCGACGAGTTGCAGAAAGCGAATCCCGGGAGGATCTGGGGCTTTCCGATGGAGAGTATTTATAAGGGGGTTGATGAGGAAGTGAGGGAAAAGCTGGCAAAAGAAAATATGATGACGGGTAGTAGTGGAGGCTCTGGTAGTCCGATGAAGGTCGACCCCAAGGGCAAAGGAAGGGTTGTGGACAGCGATGCGATGGATATCGGGTGATTTTCGCTTGCGGATTGAAAGATCCAACCAGTCCCAGCTTCCGTTGGCACCGCCTGTTGGACATTCCCTTTATATTCTCCTCCCTCTCATTCTATTCCCCACCGCATCTCACGATTCGTTTTCCCTTTCAGCTGTATTCAAACTTTCTCTTGTCGTACCCTTAATTGATCGTCACATTGTCGTTCTTCTTTTCTTCTTTCCTTCCTTCCTTTCTTTGGCTTCTCTTTGCTGTTTATTCATGGGCATGATAACATACACACACATCCACATAGTAGCTTTTTATTTCGTCTTCCTTTATTTTTTTTTGTGCGTTTTCTGTTGCTTTCGTCGCCNTTTTTTTCCTGTTACGACATTCATGACACTACTATTAGCACATACCCCCAGTCTGTTGCATGTTCCAGTAAATTGAAGGATATATGTATTTGAGTGATTATATCTGTTTCGTTCGACCCCTCGTCCGTCATTAGGCTAGTAAGCGAAAGAGAGATAGTTCGGGAGAGATGACGAGCAAAAACAAAAAAAAACCTGTCGCAATGCATTAAGGGGGAATCGAACCCCCGGCGGGTCGAGTCAATTCATACTCGAATGGCAACGACCCAGGTTACCACTACCCCATTAATGCGACGATAATTGTTGCGAGTCTTGACCAGTCAGGTAGGCTACTCCGGTATGCTCTAGGTGAACGAACATGGAACTCCATGTAGCCACAGGATGTGCGAAGACGGGGCTTTGACAGGATAGGTTACATTGACAAGGAGGATATATCTGAGGCAGTTACTTCATCTCATCGATTTTTTCCAAGTCCTTCCCGCTGTATCCATGGCCTACTCCTCTGAGAGGCTGCCAGTGGAACAAACGCCGTTCGGAGTTTGCAGATGTCCGTTGGAGCATACTTGCACTGCATCTCAGGTTTTCCTCTCGTCGACGCTGTGTTCTGTCTAACATCATGTCGCCGGTTTACGGTCTATTCTTACGACTCCCATGTCTGTTTCAGCAGATACCGGGGCTTTCAAGTTTGGTTATATCCAAGACAAGCCTGCCGGGGACAAGTTCTTGGTGCAGGCTTCGCGCTGCCCTTTTGATCGTCACAGAACGCATCGCAGTCGTCAGTGGACGAGACTAAGCGTGTGCGCCGGTCCTGTTACATAGATGAATCATGTGCATTGAAAGAGAGCCCCAACATCCATATCAGCGAACAAAGTATCGATCGACCAGGTCTCGTTGAGCTCTGCTTTGGCTCTGGTTTCAATTTTYTTTTTTTTTTGTTTTGAAGTCCATGCGAACAAAACTATCCGTTCTCCCGTTGATTTCTGATTTCGGAGTCAACTTGCCAATAAGCTCCTGTTCGTCCCCATCAAAGAAAATCAAAAACCAACGGCGACATCATCTAGCCTATTGATTCCTTGTTACCTGATAGGCTTGACGAGGTCTTATTCCGTCTCCGTCGAAACGATAAAGTTTGAGACCCAAGATCTCAGGAGAAAGACAGTTCTTTAGAAAGCGATAGACCCATTCGCCTCCATTTGTCTTCGCATCTTTTTTTTTGTTTTGGAGTCGAAAAAACAACCGGTGGGCCTTGTGGTTTCTGATACGACCGTCATACCAATTGGGCTCAATTTGAACGACCTTGCCCAAATCTTATCTGTCCTCGTCCGGGCACCCTCAGGCTCCCAACCAGCCCGAGTGTCCATTCCAAAAGGAATCTTCAAGCAAAGAGTTGAGAGAAACGGGTCAATAGTCTCCAAAATAGCTGAAATTTGGTCCACGTCTCGTCAAACCAAACATATCAATCTCTTAATCCATGCACAAGACCAGCCCTTAGAATCAACGAATCAGAATATGGCTCGAGGCTTAGATGTGAAGCGCCCTGCTCTCGGGGTCCGAGGGACACGGCATACGCTCACATAATGGAGACGGGGTCGGATGCACCTGAAGTCCGTTATTGGTGAGCGGCGCACTAATAGCGCTGAACGTTGAACGCTAAATTGCGGTCCATCCTGACTTACCCACTTGTCTTGCCCATCTCAGAGTCATTCCATGGACAGTATATCCGCTACCGCTCTCTCTCTGAGCCGCTTCCAAACCACAAAAGTGAGTCCTCTCGACTGAGAAGTGATCGCGGAAGTGTTGACCGTCGTTCAACCGAAATGACAGTACTTCAATGGTAGGCCGTCTGCTCCTTTCAAATTATTTGGGAAGACCATCTCATACTCATGCGGTGTTTACCGTTTTAGTTGCCGCCTTCACGTACCTCATTTCGGACTACTTTCAGACGTTGGATCTGGAGGTACGGTTCCGCCGGTCACCTTTCACGCTCGAGTTCTTCTGAATCTCGTTGGGTTTTGATAGGTCAAATACATTTGGGGCCACAAACTCAGTCCTGTGATTGCGCTATTTATGGCAACGCGATACCTTGGATTTATCGTGCTATCTTTGCTCTTCTATTGTACGTTCTCCCATCCAGCAACGTCCCTTGGAAAACCATACTGACCTGCGATATTCATAGTCCAATTTGGCGCCAATTTAACCCCACAGGTATACCACTCAAACGCCTTCTTGTTGGAGAAAGATAACCTAACGTGGATCTCGTCAGAATTGTGAGATCATACACGGGGCCATGATATGTTGGTGGCGTTTCACATCGTTCTTGGTTAACGGGACTGACAATGAGGTTATTGCAGTCCTTCAAGCAGCCAGTACAGCGGCAGCAGATGCTATCATGTTTGTACGCATCCACGCCCTTGCAAACAGAAGTAGAACTATGTCGATCTATCTACCAGTTCATTTTTAGTGCGTTATCAAATCATTGTCCAAGAGTCCTCTCCCACTGACTCACAACTCTCCTAGACCGTGTACATTTCCTTCTACTCGGTGTTTCTTTACGACCTGACTACGCTTCGATGTCAGTGTTATTTCTCTCCGGTCAGATCGAACCCGAGGCTCTGACTTAAGCTCATGATGCGCTGCAGGGGACCCATCGCCGTACCCATCGGAAATGCCCTGCGTCATCGAAGGACGCACGGTCAACAGGGTTATGATTCCGCTAATGATAATGCTAGTCAATCTCCTCGGTAAGTGTAAATTTCTTGACTGCTCGCCACTAAAATATATCTCACCAGAGGTTAGTTGCTTGCATCCTCAGCATCTGGTACGGACGTCGTAACTACCGCAACTCAAGCAGTCCGCTCTTGGAAATATTCTATATCGATGGAACAATATACTTCTTAATTATTGGAGGTGAGTTGCCTTTGCTTCAGTTGGCTGGGCAACTGTGCCAGTGGCGATTAACACCGTCTGCTTCTAGTGATTGTCGCCGCACTTGTAGCGGTTATACACAGGCCAGTAAGTCCATTTTGTCAGTGACCAAAATTTTACTACAGACTGACATATATCCACTTCCAGATAGAATATCATTTTCTGCTTGCAGGGTGAGTCGTGGCTGGACTGTAACTGCTCGTTCATTACTGATAATGAGGGGACCGATACGACTTTGACAGAGTGCATCAAGCCGCCCACTCTACGCTCACAGCTAGGATCATGCTTCGTTTCAGAGAAATGGCTCGCAAGCCTGGAACAATGTGTGAGCTCACACTGACGACCTTTATGTGCGCCCCAATCCAATTGCTGGAGACATAGGAAAGTGGCGACAGGGAAGATGTGACCACGGCGATACTTCCGTAGAGCTCTGAATTGTCGTCAAAGGAATACTTGAAATTGAAGGGATCATCGTTACATCATACATCCAGTAGGGTTAAAAAATAATTTTCAACACCTTTCTACCGGCATCACTTCCTTCCTTTAGACCGGATTACTCAAGTTGGTCCTATTCCTTGAACAAGCTTTCTCGTTGCGGCCTCAGGCCTCCGCCCCTGCCTTGACCTTCGTGCCTTCTAATTTCTTGGAGTTCCCTGAGCCGCACGGCTGCTTAGATTAGAATAGCCTGTGCGAGAGCAAGGGATAACGCCGCCTTGCAGTATTTTGAGTCCTCCTGCACCACACGCCGCGGCGGTAGGTCACACAAGAGGGTTAACACGGGCTATGAGAGTATGAGTCTGTATGAAGCGGCTGATGCTCTGCACAGCAAGCCCAGAAGCATTTTTTACCAGTGTGAAAGCAGAAGCAGGCAACTAAAGAAGAGCGGCAACGACTCAGACCCTCGCGTCGTTCTGGGGAACTAGAAGCAGTAATAAAGCTCCACGAAGCTTTTTATCGGAGAACAGCGGCCAGGGTGATGCCGGTGATGGCTGCAGATGCCGCAAGCACCGTCAAGCACCGTCTTGGCGGACGATGACTTGACGATGACCCTCCGAGTCAAAAATGCCTCGTAACTCGGAACCTTCCCTCAGGCCTCAAAGTTTGAGCAGTGCTGTTCCTGGGCTTTGCGGCATTTCTGCATGCCTTATACTTCTCCGGAGTCTACAGCCCAGACTTGGGGGCCTTGAAGGGTAAACCTTGAGCCAACAGTTCCAGAAAAACAAATAGATGCACCTCACCACTACCCCATTAATGCGGCGATGGTTGTTCTGAGTCTTGACCAGTCAGGTAGGCTCCTCCGATAGGTGGATAGGTAGGTAGACGGCACAAGATCTCAATAAGGAACGGTACGCTCTTGCCGGAGGAGGACGAATATGGAACTCCATGTAGCTAGGACTTCCGAGATGCGCGAACGGGCGCTTTGACGAGACAGGTTACATTGACAAAGAGAGCATATCTGAGGCAGCTACTTCATCTCATCCATTCCTGTTTCAAATTCTACCCGCTGTAAACTTGACTGGCTCCACTGAGGGGTTACTAGCAGAAAGTACGCCGTTCGGAGTTTCGAGATGTCCGTTGAAGCATTGGTAAGTAGGGCCTCTATCCCTACTTGTTGGCTTACTTGCAGACTCCAGGTGCTTTCTCGTAGACGCTGTGTTGTTCCACATTCATAGGGCTAGCGAAGCTGTATGATTACACCGCATGTTTGCTTCGGCAAATATCAGCGATATTTCAGGGCTTCCAAGCTTGCTGAGGCCAAGTTCTCCGCCGTTGCTTCGCGCCGCCCCTTTTATCATCGCAGAACACATCCCAATTGTCATTGGATGAAAGTATGTGTGTTTGTGTGCCAACCCTGCTACGTAGATACACCGTGCGTCTTGAATAAAATGAACAGCGCCAATCTCTATACTAAAGGTATTGATAGACCAAATCAGTTCCTCCTGCGTTAATTCTCATTCAAAGGTTGAATTCAGAGTCAAATTTACAAAAAGAGCTCGATTTCTATCTGTCTCAGCACCAAAAACAACCGAAAATCAACGGCGAAATCTGGCCTTTCGATTTCTTGTTACCTGACAGGCTTGACAGGGATTGTCGGTCCTCCGTCTCCGTCTCAATGATGAAGTTTGAGAGCCAAGATCGTAGTCGCGACAGCTGCTTAGGAAAGAATAGACCCGTTTCATCTCCATATCTCTCTTTTCTGTTTGGTTTTGGAACTGAACGAAAAGCAACCAGTGAACCCTGTGCGTATCTATGATATGACAACCATACCAATTGAGCTCGATGTGAGCTACCTTTCCTAAACCTTGCCTGTTCTCGCCCGGGCACCCTCAGGCTGCCAATCAGCTTGAGTGTCTATTCCGAGATTTCACGAGAAGAGTTGAGAGGAAACGGCTGTATGGGCTCCAAAACAGCCGGAACTTGATCCGCGTCTCATCATACCAAATATATCGATCCTTCCCCGCCACTTCACCCTCAGATAAATCCTTGGAATCAAGGAATCAGAACATGGCCCGAAGCTCAGCCACTAAGCGCCCTCCTTTTGGGGTCGGAGAGATCGGCGTGCGCTCGTATAAGTAGGGACGGCCGGTCGCACTTGGTGTCCCTTATCTTTAAGTGGTGCGCTGAGCGTTCAGGTTGACCGCCGAACGCTAATCGCGCTTCTCTAGCCTGAGCTCTGTCTTTCCCATATCAGAGCCATTCCATGGACAGTATATCCGCTGCCGCTCTCTCTCTTAGCCGTTTCCAAACTACAAAAGTGTGTCTTCTTGAACGGTGTCGTCTCAGAAGTGATGGCGAAAGTGTTGACTATCGTTGAATCTGGATGACAGTACTTCAATGGTAAGTCGTCTGCTCATTTCGAATTACTCATGATGACCATCTCATACTCATGCCGCGTCTACCTTTTTAGTTGCTGCCTTCACGTATCTCGTTTCCGACTACCTACAGACCTTGGATCTGGAGGTATGGACTTGCCGATTAGCTTTCACTTTTGTTCTTCTTAATTTCGTTGGGTTTCGATAGGCCAAATATACTTGGGGCCGCAAACTCAGTCCTGTAATTGTCCTATTCCTGGTAACGCGATATCTTGGATTCATCGTGTTATCTTTGCTCCTGTATTGTATGTTCTCCCTTCTAGATTTACGGTCCTCGGAAAATCATACTAATGACTATGACTACGACTATGATGATTCGCAACTCCGATAGTCCAATTCGGCACCAACTTGACTCCACAGGTATAGTGCCTTCTTCGTTGGAGAATCTAACCTGACGTGGATCTCATCAGAATTGTGCGATCATACACGGGGCCGTGGCATGTCGGTGACCTTCACGTCATTCTTGGTGGATAAAACTGACAGTAAGCATAATACAGTTCTTCTAGGAGCCAGTACAACGGCAGCAGATGCTATCATGTTTATACGCATTCACGCCCTGGCAAACAGAAGTAGAGCTATGTCGATCTATCTACCCGTCCATTTCTTCGTGCGTTGTCAAATTCGTGGCTCAAGAATCCTTTCCGTCTGAACTCTACTAGGCGATGTACACTCCGTTCTTCTCAGTGTTTCTTTACGACCTGACTACGGTTCGATGTCGGTGTTGTTTCTCTCCGGCCAGATAGAACTCGGAGCTCTGACTTGAGTTCACGATGTGCTACAGGGGATCCATCGCCTTACCCATCGGAAATGCCCTGCGTCCTCGCGGGACGCACGGTCAACAGGATCATGATTCCGCTAATAGTAATGTTGGTCAATCTCCTCGGTGAGTGTGGATCCCCATCATGCTCGCCGCCTAAAATGCATCTCACCAGATATTAGTGGCTTGCGTCCTCACCATCTGGTACGGACGTCGTAACTACCGCAACTCAACCAGTCCACTCTTGGAAATATTTTACATCGATGGAACCATATACTTTTCAACTATGGGGGGTGAGTTGCTTTTGCTTCAGTTGGCCGAGAAACTGTACCAGTAGAAATTGACAGCGTTTGCCTCTAGCGATCGTTGCCGCCCTCATAGCCGTTTTACACAGGCCAGTAAGTCCATTTAGTTTATCTCAAAAACTTTACCAAAGACCGACATAAATACATTTCCAGATAGAATATCACTTTCTGCTTATAGGGTGAGTCCGGGCAGGACTCTAACTGCATGTTCATCACGTACTGAAACGGAAGGGCCCATACGACTTTGGCAGAATGCATCAAGCCGCCCATTCTACGCTCACAGCTAGGATCATGCTTCGTTTCAGAGAAATGGCTCGCAAGCCTGGAACAACATGTGAGCTCACATTAACAGCCTTCATGTGCGCCCCAAGGCAATTGCTGGAGACATAGGAAAGTGGCTTCGGCAAAGATGTGCCAGCCACGGCGATACCTCCCTAGGGCTTGGAATTGTCATCAAAGGAATACTTGAAATTGAAAGGATCATCGTTACATTGTGCAACCAGTAAATTGTCAACTCCTTTCTGCAAGCATCACTTCCTTCCCTTAAACTGAACTGCCCAGGCTGGGGTCAGGCCTTTTCTCTGAACAAGGTTTCTTCTGCGCCTGCCTTGACCTTCACCTCAGCGCGTGATCGCCCGGAATTTTCGTCTTTTCCCGCAACTAGTTGAAGTATGTGTCTACAGATGTCCTCGGACAAGTCATTAAGCCTTCCATCCGAATTCTCGATTTTGCCGGAATCAGATGAGATGGAGGAGTGGCGAAACTGGTCGACAGGCTGAGGCTCCTTTTCAGACTCCATTCAAACTCCGTCCTTCCTGTTCCTTACGGTCGTCGTTGCAACGTTGATCCCAGACCCTCTGCAAACGAGAGGTGGAAGACGCGACCAACATCGGACCCCGTACAAACGTCCAAAGGCACCCTTTCTACACACCGAAGCTCATTCCTGCTCCTCATGGAGGCTCGGATTCGTCTAAGGTGGGTGATACTAAAATGGACATTGAATGTATCTCGGATATATTCAATGTCCACAGTTGCACTGGTTTCTGATGCGCATCTTGGAGGGAGTGCCGCCGGAATGGGTCGTGGTGGGTTATTTCGGACAATCAACCAGAGAAATTGTGGGACATGAAAACAGCTTTCCTGTCGCCATCAGGGAGTGAGGGCGGGGCTACTACCCCGCTCGGATTTGCCGAGTGGGATGCCCTGCTGGGCGGTAATTGTGGGATACGTTCCACAGCGGAGTCGGCTTTAGAGGCGTCGTGAAGCCTTTGACATCGATATGCGAGGTGGGGAGTCGGGAGTATAAAAGTCATCGGTGTGCAGGCTAGGAGAAAGCAACCAGCCCTCCTACTTCACTTCCTCAAGTGCTCTCATCTCCGGCTCCAACATCCGAACAATGTCTTCTATTGCTCAACTACACACCTCCACCTTCTCCATTCAGGACCTGGAGCTGAAGCTGAAGCAGGTCAGGCTTGCTCATCCGGAGCAATCTTTGCCCTCGCCTCCTTCCGATTCGGGATCGTCATCACCTCAGGAATGCCAACCTGAGGAAAGCTACTTCCTCCGCTCTTTGAAGGAGTGCTTAACTATCTACGAGGAACCTTCCAGGCCAAGGAGTGAATCCCTTTTGCTCCTCAGCGACGAAGAAGTCATCATGCTTGCCAACAACGGAAACATCGCAACATACGCTCTTGAGAAGCTGTTCGGCATGGACCAACTCGAACGAGCCGTTCGTATCAGACGTGCTCTTATCTGTAAGTCGTTTCTCTTCAATCAAAATGTGCAACATAAACTCACATCATCCTCGATAGCCCGGGGATCTTCAACCGGTACGCTCGAATCCTCGAGCATCCCATTCGAGAACTACGACTACTCCCGAGTTCTCGGAGCCTGCTGCGAGAACGTCGTCGGCTATATCCCCATTCCTCTCGGCGTCGCCGGTCCATTGACCGTCGATGGCAAACAATACCCCATCCCGATGGCCACAGCTGAAGGTACTCTCGTCGCCTCAACTTCTCNGGGGGTGCAAAGCGCTCAATGCCGGCGGAGGCGTCACCACCGTCCTCGTCGGTGACGGTATGACTCGCGGCCCTGCCATCGACTTCCCGTCCGCTATCCGAGCTGGAAAGGCTAAGGCGTGGATCGATTCGGACGAGGGCCACGAGATCCTCCGGGAAGCCTTCGAGTCGACGTCGCGGTTCGCCAAGCTGAAGAGCTTGAAGACGGCAATTGCTGGGAGAACGCTGTATGTTCGATTTGCGACGACGACGGGAGATGCGATGGGGATGAACATGATCTCGAAGGGAACGGAGAGGGCATTGGAGGCGATGCAGAAACGCTTCCCCGAGATGGTCGTCCTCGCGCTTTCGGGCAATTACTGTACCGACAAGAAGCCAGCAGCGATCAACTGGATCGAGGGGAGAGGGAAGAGTGTCGTGGCCGAGGCGGTCGTTCCCGGGCACGTCGTCAAGACGGTGTTGAAGACAACGGTGAAGGATTTATGCAACCTGAATGTGAAGAAGAACCTTATGGGGAGCGCGATGGCGGGATCGATTGGCGGATTCAATGCTCATGCTGCAAATATCCTTACCGCGATCTTCCTTGCGACGGGTCAAGACCCAGCGCAGAACGTAGAGAGTTCGATGTGCATGACGCTAATGGAACCAACCGGTCCCGACGGCGAAGACCTCCTCGTCTCGGTTACCATGCCCTGTATCGAGGTTGGGACAGTCGGAGGAGGCACAGTCCTTGCACCTCAGCAAGGCGTTCTCGACATGCTTGGCGTTCGAGGCGCTCACCCTCAACAACCAGGCCAGAACGCGCAGACACTCGCCCGCATCATCGCCTCCGCTGTATTGGCTGGGGAGCTGTCACTGCTCAGTGCTCTTGCTGCAGGTCATCTCATCAAAGCGCACATGGCGCACAACAGGTCGCAGGCCAATACGCCTGCAGCATCTGTTCCTGCTACTCCTGGCGCCGGACTTGCATACAGAGTTTGAATATTTATTCCTTGCAGCATAAAGTACCTTAAATTAGATAGAGCATTTTCGGACTTTCACTAAAGTTTTTGAAGCATAACCTCATCTGTATTATAGCCATTACACATCCAAATCGCGATCGAATTTCGAGCTGAGTTTGGGATTAATTTGCTTTCAAATAAAAGCGATGGTCGTTCTCCAGTATGTATCAGATTCGAACAACTAATTTAGTGAATCATATCGAGTATGATAAATACGATCGGTGGGAACGTTTTCCACGTGAGGCTGTCGAGAAATGGGTCGTCTATAAGGGGCCCCGCTCACCAAGTCAATCAAAAGTCTTCGGCGGATTTGTTCATTCAACATATTGCGCGTTTTGGTTAGTTGGGATCGATGGTTTTGGTATGCTCTTACGCCACGGTAGGGGGCAGCTCATCGTTTTCAGCTTGGACCCTTCCGAAGAGGAAGACCATCATACCTCTGCATGACCAAATGCTAGATTTTATAGGTCGTAATCAAATGTTTATCCATAAAACAATGTAATTAGCACAGTGCAACAGGCCAGAATTGATACTCAGGCTCTGGCCAGAACTTCAATCGGTAGAAACTCTTTACGAAGATCATATCCTAGGCGATGTTCAGTCACTGAGGCATGTAGCGTTGTCTGATGCACAAAGCGCCTACTTGGCGCCGTGTCATATGACACTATGATCTGATCGATCAAGCTATGAGGAGCGAAGTTTCCATGGATTCCTTGTCTCGCCCAACTTCATGGACTCAAACTTTCTTCAAGGTTTTCGATTTGCAGACCTACCTCAAGATATTGGGAGGTCGATATTCCAGGTGGCGGCTGAGTTGGATGAAGAAACCGGGCGCTTTTGCGCCCTGGTTTCCAAGGAGATAAATTCATGGTGCGTACCATAGACAATGAAATGGCTGTCGCTCTGAACGGAGTCAAAGGGTAGAACCCATACTTTACGGCACCATTATGCTCAGGAATACCAATCAATTGTCAAAATTCTACGATCTCGTTCGACGCTCCCGGAGCAACTCGTCACGGAGGACGTCGGAGTTTTTCGCCTTGCACGTCAAGTCGCTCTCTATCACCCGCGATAGCTACAACCCTCCGAATTTGGAGGAAACGCTCGCTGTGCTCCAAGCATGCTCTGATGTCGAACGCTTGGTTCTGTGGGGATTCCCCCGTGAGGGAGAGAGAACCGCAAAGAACCTTCACACTTTCATGACATCATCCGCCATATCCCCCCTCCGCCTCTCTATCATGACTTCCCTCTTTCCTAAAGATCAGATTCACTTCTCGCTTCCCATCTTTCAGAACGCAACACATCTCGAGTTGGTGTGGTGCCGAGTGGACAATCTTACCCCCAAAGACGACGTGAAATGGAATACGCTCGGACTCCTCAAGAACCTAACACACTTATCAATATATCCTGGATTTCAGTTAAGCGAAGGGTACTCCCAACTGGTGGGAGAGATCATGTCCCTTTGTCCAGAATCCCTTCGAGTGTTTATTATCTGGGTTTACGACACTTTTTTCTATGATGAAAGATCCCCCGCTTATGACGACACCAAGGCCATATCCGAAGGAGACGTCGATATGCGGACGGTTAGTGCTTATATGGGATACCATTACCCTAGGGTGGGCAACTACGGCTTCAGTCGGTCACTCGGTGAGGTGCTACAGGACTGTGCTGGTATCACAGTTGGTGAGGATATGTGGACTTTGGCGGAAGATTTCATCGAGGCTCGTCATCGTAGAAAGAGCACATCGCAGAGCTGAAGGGCCACTCCTTTTTAGACAACTCGTGTAACACGGACCTGAATGCAGAAGATGTTTAGTACATAGCAAAGTACTCTAGCTCTAGCACAAAGATCTCGCACCCCCGCTTAACCGCGGCCTTTGCAATAAACAACTCCATATCCTGCGGGTCCTTCTCGGTTTCCCTGTAACAGACGAATTCCAACCCTGCCCGACAAACAACTCCTTCATGTCTTTTTCTGTAAGTCTATATGGAGTAACATGATGCAGATACTGCTCAGGACTTGTGGGTGTTTGGATTTGGATGATGGGGAGTGTTAGTGAACGTGATCGGATCATTGCCAATGCCGAATATTTTTATTTGACCCACACTCCTAGATTTGAGGCAAACCCACTTCAAGGCTATCCTCCACTCGTCGACCAGCTTCTACGATTGGCCATGCAGCGATGCACTTCAATCTATATCCCTGCATCGGGTTAAAGTTTGGGAATGGTTTCCTACCAGGCTGTCGGCGGAGTGAGTGAGGTTGCCCACAGGATGACGATATCAGGTGACGATTGAAGGGTCATGCATGTATCTTGGAGAAAGCCAGGGCAAGAAGTTGTACCTTGGAATTTTGGACTCCAAAAGGCTTTTGTTAAGCGTGGCAGTCAGGGATCCTTGTGCAACGCGGGGTAGTGCGCCGGTCTGTCACTCCGGTTTGCGTCATGGGTCACTTGAAACATCCCCTTGTGCCTCGCCGACGAAAATGGCATAGCCTTGAACAACCCGTTCCAAGGTGGCAAATAAAATTCAAGTGGGAGAGTCAATAGTAGTGGGCCATCAAAACAAGATCGAAAGCCGTCGGCGGAATGTGGTGGGTCCCGACTCTCCCGTGGCGGGAGCTGTTCTGGATGGGTATCAGTCCCACTACGGAGTCGGCGATGGTTTGAAGAGTGGGATGTGGTTTTACAGCGTCGAAAGGCCGACTTCAGCAGGCCGCCTAGGATGTGGGGGGTCGGGAATATAAAGGATTCGGGGTGAAGACCAAGAGAAGGCAACCAGCCCTCCTTCTTCACTTGCTTCCACAGGTGCTTTCTTCTCCAGTTTCAACAATCAGCAACAATGTCCACCATTGCTCAACAACACATCTCTTCCTTCTCCGTTCGGGACCTAGAGTTGAAGCTGAAGCAGGTCAGGCTCGCTCACCCTGAGCAATCCTTGCCTTCGCCTCCCTCCTCCGATTCGGGATCGTCGTCGCCTCGGGAAAGCCAGACTGAGGAGAGCTACTTCCTCCGGTCATTGAAAGAGTGCTTGGCCATCTACGAGGAGACTTCTCGGTCAAGGAGTGAATCTCTTTCTCTCCTCAGCGACGAGGAGGTTATCATGCTTGCCAACAATGGAAACATCGCAACGTACGCTCTTGAGAAACTGTTCGGAATGGACCAACTCGAACGAGCGGTTCGCATCAGGCGTGCTATCATCTGTAAGTCATTTTCTTTCAATCATATCTGCAATCCAAAACTCACATTGTCCTGATAGCGCGTGCATCTTCCACCGGTACGCTCGAATCCTCGAGCATTCCATACGAGAACTACGATTACTCTCGTGTTCTCGGAGCCTGCTGCGAGAACGTCGTCGGCTACATTCCCATCCCTCTAGGCGTCGCAGGTCCCTTGACCGTCGACGGCACACAATATCCCATCCCAATGGCCACCGCTGAAGGAACTCTAGTCGCTTCAACGTCTCGAGGCTGCAAAGCTCTCAACGCCGGAGGAGGTGTCACCACCGTCCTCGTCGGTGACGGTATGACTCGCGGTCCCGCTATCGACTTCCCCTCTGCTATCCAAGCCGGAAAGGCCAAGGCTTGGATCGATTCGGACGACGGCCACGAGATCCTCCGAGAAGCCTTCGAGTCGACTTCGAGGTTCGCCAAGCTGAAGAGCTTGAAGACGGCAATTGCTGGGAGGACACTTTATGTTCGATTTGCAACGACGACGGGCGATGCGATGGGGATGAACATGATCTCGAAGGGGACGGAGAAGGCATTAGAGGCGATGCAGAAACGCTTCCCCGAGATGGTCGTCCTCGCGCTTTCGGGCAATTACTGTACCGACAAGAAGCCAGCAGCGATCAACTGGATCGAGGGGAGAGGGAAGAGTGTCGTGACCGAGGCGGTCGTTCCTGGACACGTCGTCAAGACGGTGTTGAAGACAACGGTGAAGGATTTATGCAACCTGAATGTGAAGAAGAACCTTATAGGGAGCGCGATGGCGGGATCGATTGGCGGATTCAATGCTCATGCTGCGAATATCCTTACCGCGATCTTCCTTGCGACGGGTCAAGACCCAGCACAGAATGTGGAGAGTTCGATGTGCATGACGCTAATGGAACCAACCGGGCCCAACGGCGAAGACCTCCTCGTCTCGGTTACCATGCCCTGTATTGAAGTCGGGACAGTTGGCGGTGGCACTGTCCTCGCTCCTCAACAAGGCGTTCTCGACATGCTTGGTATTCGAGGTGCCCATCCTCAACAACCAGGTCAGAACGCGCAGACACTCGCTCGTATCATCGCCTCCGCCGTCTTGGCTGGAGAGCTGTCATTGCTCAGTGCCCTCGCTGCAGGCCACCTCATCAAAGCACACATGGCTCACAACAGATCGCAGGTCAATACCCCCGCTACGTCTGTTCCTGTGACACCTGGCGCTGGATTTGTATACAGAGTTTGATTTTTCCATAGAGCACCTTCCATTATTTATGAGTCTTAGTATTTGCGGACCTTTGCATAGAAATTATGGACGAACCACACCTGTATGATAGCCACATCAAAGCAAAACTTTTGAACTCGAATTGACTCGCGTGTTTTGAGCTTGGAGGCAGACTGACAGCATGTCGCGTCTCTGACGCCGAGACGAAAACCGGGTTTGGGTTTGTGTGTTTTCAAAGGCATCGTCTTCTCTTTCCTTCTCGAGCACCAATCATCAAACAACGCATTCCTGCCACCGCCGCGCAGTTACGCACTCATGAATTCGGATGTGAGCTGAACAATTTTGGCGCCTGCATTGAGGCAAACCGATCTTGACCTTGCATAGACTGTAGAGCTGGAAGTACCCCAACCGTTCCCCATCCCAAAAGATGTGAAATGGGACATTCCTCAGCAGTACTACCAGCTCAGTAACGAGCTTATCTGATTCTAGAACTCAAAAGTACACAGGAAGCTCTCAATCTTTTTGAGTAGTGTGTAGGCGAACTGCCTGACGACGTCCTGGGGATGTTTTCTCGGATGAGTACCATCGATCCTCCACTCACCGAGTCAGTCAGGACTCGGATATATTTGTTCGTTCGGATTTTGCGCGTGTTTGTTGGCTTACCCAGATAATTTTGGGAAACCGTCACGCCATGACGGGACGCAATTTGTCCCTTTCAGCTTTTATTGTTCACAGGAAGATCATGACACCTTTACCAAAGTCACAGGGTGGATATTGGAGCTCATAATCATTTTTGAATACTTATTCGTTCAACGACATTGCGAAGTCCTTGAACCACACGTACTGGTCTCTTGGTGTAGCATACTTCTCATCGTGTCCTCCAAAGAACGTGCTGTAAAGCAGAAAAACTGGCGTTAGCCACGTCAGTCTATAAATCTGTTAACGAGCGACGTACCTGAAAAACAACCCTATGAACCCGATAGAATTACCCTCCCTCTGAGGAGTTGCTTGCACACTGAACGACCCATCACCCATTCCACCGTCTGAGCCAAGCTGTTCCTCCGAATTGTCCTCCCCATCCGAGTCTTCATCATCGTCGGCTCTTTCGGACCGTCTCACAATTCCACTGACAGAACCCGGGGTGGGTGTCGGGGTCGGGGACGTCCCGATACCCAGTAACACACTCTCAAGCGGAGTTGATTGAGGGGCCTCAGCTCCAGTCGACCGTCCGAGGTGACTCGTAGCATGACCAATAGTGGGGGACGGCAATGTCAGTGTGGGCAAGGCCCCCAATAATACCGGTGACGGAGAGTAGCTGAAGGTGGGTACTACCACCGAAAGGGGGGGTGATAGAGTCGAGGATGGTGGTATGAATAGTCCGCTCGCGGTCTGCGTCCTCGTCCCACCACGTCGTATAAGATGTGTGATTTCGCTGAGCAGCGGACCCAATATATCTCCTAATGGATCGTCATCTATGGTGGTCGTAGGAGAAGGCGGCGGCCCAGTCCTACTCGCCACCGCAGTCGTAGCCGGGCGCTTGGTGGACTTTGTCGCCGAGCTGCCCTTCCCAGTAGACGGCCAAAGAACATCCCTATAAAACACATCCGACCTATCAATCACGCTCCTGCCATTTACCTCCAACCTAAAAAATCCATCCTGCTTTCCTGGGGTGTTCAAAACGACTGTTTGGACGACCGTAGTCCAAGCACCCGCTGCCCAGGTGAAAGATCCGCGACCAATAGAAAACCCGTAGGCGGCGTCGCATACAGATCGAGGATCCGCGCATAGAGCTTTCGTTTGCTTGTCCTTCGCGGCATACTAGAAGAAATTCAGCGTCAATGTATGATACTTTATGAGTGGCGAGCAAAAATAGGAGCAAAAAGAAAGAAGGAAAGAAGGCGGGGTACCCACCAAATACAACTCCCCTAANCCCCCCCTTCCTCCACATCAACCTCGTACTGAAGCAATCCAGCGCTTTATTTCCCCCAGAACACCCGGTATGCCCTCCATATATCCCAGGCAATTTACCGGCCAATACCCAATCAAAGTCCACGGGAAAGAAAACGCTAAATCTCAACGAAACGTTCCTCGCTGAGCTGATATCCAAAGGCGAAGCATAAAACTCTGCCCCGCCTTGTGGTTTCTGCGCAGGGTTGATGGAGCCAGCGGGGTAAAAGAGTTGTAGGGCAGAAGAGGAGGGGGTCCAAGAGGTGACAGGGGGAAGAGGGCGCTGTCGAGGGGCGTCATCGTCCTCGTCCTCGTCAAAGTCGCTGTCAACGGCGACCTTGGCAGCAGACACCCGTTGGTTGGAAGGCACGGACGCTAAAGAGGGCATCCCAGTAACGACCTTCAAATTCTTCTGACTCCAGGGGGATGTGACGTTGAAGGAGTCAAGGTTTTTCAACTGGCTCGGTGCAGTCCAAACAGCCAGCCCATCTAGGTTTGGCAAACGAGCGCTAGAAGGACTTGGGGACGGTGTCGGCGTCAGACGAGTTGATGAGGACCGTGTAGTAGTGGGCGAAGGTGGGGGGGGGCGATGAGCTTGGTGTGACTACAACGATAGAAGTCGCCGTCGCCGTCGTTGTTGAAATAAGAAGACTGGGAGAAAGTGTGATGATAACCGTATTCGTGACCGTTGCGGGAGGGAAGAAAAGGGGAACGGTCACAGTCGACGCTTCAGCCGTAGTCGTGCTCGTAACAATAACGGTTCCATCGACTACCCCAGTGTTGGTTGAAGGTGTCCAAGAACCATTCGTGGTCGTCGTTTCAGGGCTCGGAAGAGGTAAGGCTATCGCTGGCACTGTCGTTGACAATGAAGAGGACGACTCGGCCACAGGGCCCAGAGCTAACGAAGGCATTGGGAGTTGGATTGGGAACAATGACGATGAATCCCGAGGGAAAATGGAAACGACCGTATCGAATGTATCTTCGCCGACCTTCCCTGCCGCTGGCGCTGCTTGTATAGCCCCGACAGTGCAAAGAAGCACGATCGGGAGTAAACGCGCGAGGGGGAACATATACGTGGACCTGCACTTGGGAAAGGGTTACATCGCGATGTCCACTGAAACGTCAGCTGTGGCGAATACGTTGATTCAAGAACGGCCTGAGGACGTTTGACTTTTATGAGATTTCATCACCTCTCCTAAAAGCCAACCTGTGAGACAACGATGCAAAGGAAAGGGGAAAGAACGCACCATGCGGAAGCAAAACCGAGTTTCGCTTACCTGTCGACTGTGCATGGGGAGAAGTCTGATAAGAAACGAGGAAGGAGGTTGTCGTAGCATAATAAATTAAGTAAAGCGAATCCTCGTAAGTGTGTGTAGTCAGTGTACAGTGAGTACAACAGTATAGGTAGGATATACACTCCATTGCGGTCCGTGTATTAGCGTCTAAGCAGATTCATCATCTCTCCTCGCATTAGGGTCATTCTCCATCTCCAGCTGCAGCTGATGATGCAAGTGAAGTGTCCATTGGTCAAAGATAGCTGGGGAGCACCCTGAAACGGAAATCCTGGTGTCAGTCATCTCGCACACCAAGGAAGAATAAGGGTCAACGCACAGTTCAAACAATCTTCACCCGGTTCATAATGCGCATCAGGTCGTTGCAAAGCCTGGCTCCAAATATCAAGATAATGCCACCTGGACATTTTCTTCCTCCTCGGGCCATGCACCGGCTTCGCCATCGTCAACACCCTCTCCCTCTCCAGCCTCAGCGTCGCCCTCTTCCAAACATCGTTATGCACACTAAACAGATCCCAATCCCATCTCTGCCGTAACTCGCGCTCGGCGTCGGTCTTAACCGGCCTCATCAACCGTCCAACAACGTCATCCTCGAAAGTTTCTGCGACCTTGCCGTTACGATAAGGTGAGGAACGCATGGCGCAGTTTGGGTGGCCTGGGGCAGTAGCCCGGTAGTAGATGGAGAGTCCGCCAACGTCTTTGAGCTGATTGCTTACGGTACGAACCATTTGCCGGTAAGCCTCTGTAAGTCGGTTTTGCTCATCTGTTGGCCGGTTGCGGGGTTTGAGGATGGTGAGGTACTGTCGAGACCACTGTGACCGACCATGTGAGCCGAGAACTAGGTCAAGACGGACGAAACACGTACATAGATACCCGTGTTCATGAGCAAGACCGTATCGTATTCTCCCTGCTCTGCAGCCACCGCTTCCTTGACATAATTTGGCCAACCGTCGGCTTGGGGGAGTGGACTCTCCCAGTTTGCATAATCGCTGATTGCACCCACACGACTGGCGATGCTCTTGAGATCCTCCATAGACAGCAAGAAGCCCTCCTCAATGTACGTCAGAAGGGGACGCTTGGCTCTTGGTGCTGGAACGCCCGCGCTCTTTGCGAGACGCTCGCCGTCGTCGGCCTTGAGAATGTATGGGATGACATGGAGATAGTCTGACGTTCCAATGTCCAGCGTTATCCCGGCTTTTCGTAGCAGCACCACCAAAGAGTTGAAATACTGCTCAGAGATTTCGTCTGGGGATGGGGTCAGTCAATATCCTGAAAGTACGTTGGGTAGAAAGCGCTCACCGCCCACGAGAATCAGGCCTCCAGAGCTTTTCAACAGCCTAACCACAAAGGCCTCGGCATCCCACTCCTTCAACACCCCCGACTTTGGCGTCCACACCCAATTGTTAACCTCCAGCAGCCGTTTCGCATCTGCCCTCTCCTGCTCGAGCTCCGTCTCTTGCGTCCCTGCCGGGCAGCCCGTCCATGGCTTCAACTCCTCGATTCGAGTGAATGGGTGCTTTCTACGGGTCCATGACCCACTGAAGCAGTCGTCGCCCTGGCATAAGGTGGTGGTGGGAAGAGAAGAAGAGTCACTGTCGGCGTCTGGCAGGTACGTTGCGTTTGTTTTGTCCGCGTCGCTGTCACTGTCATCCGATTGCCGGAAGCGTCTTAGTGTCGTTGAGTGATTGGAGAGCGAGTATATCGACAGCAGAACGACGCAGACGATGGCTAGGGTCACCAGGAACCTCGTCCTCCTCGCTGCCCAGAGCATAACCAGTATACCGTTGGGATATGTGTTACAGGTACAAGAGAAACCCCGAAATTTACGCGAATCTTGTAACAAAACGGATCATTATCAATGAATTTCTTTATCCCGGTCAAAACAATACCGATATCGGGCAGGAACGGCGAGCTGAAGCCAGTGTGGCATGGCGAATACTGGAGGGTGCAAGCTCCTGGATCCTCACCAGCTATCATGGAAGAATTTCAAACTAAATTCAAGGGCTGATGGTTCAAGTGGTGGTTCCCAATCTTCGCCCAACCTGTACCCGCGTTTACTGTCGTACAATTGCTTCTTCAAGTATAACCATAGTCAACGACGGTCGTATCATCAAGCCAAACTCTTCGATTTTTTGCTTTTCTTCGGGGCAGGAGCAGCAGCATCCTCGCCCTCGCCCTTCCGCTTCTTCCCCTTCGACGAAGACTTCTTCTCCTTCTGCTTCGGTGCTTCGACCTCAGGGTCCCTCCTTGGCTGAGCAGGTGGTGGGGGTTCCAGCTCCTCTTGCTCCGGTTCATCCATATCAACATCCTCCGGCTGGGGTTGGGCACCGACGGTCGTATGCGAACCATATGGTGCGAAACTGTGCGTCAAGAGCTCGTCCGGGTAGCTGTGCCTCGCAGGGTTCTGGTATTTCCCTGTATTCGAGTTTTTGGAAGGTAGAGACTCTTCAGAAGGAGCCTGTGGTTTTGCTGGTCCAGCCGAGAGGACTAGACGGCGTGCGATGCCTCTGGGCACTATGGGTATCAGCAATTTCAAAGACTAGATTGTCAATGCGCGTTCTTTCGACGACAAAAGACTGATGAATGCACCTTGATATAACTTGCCCTTCTTCTTTCTTGGCACCAAACACGATAGCTGTCTGATTTCTTCTCCGACGACCCCGTCCGCATCTTCCTCACCGACCGACCAGACATCGAAATCCGCGGTCTTCCGCTTCAAGTTTCCAACGACAAGACTTTTTGACGATGCCAGACCCTCAAGCTTCAAGCCATCCAGGTATTTAGCTTTGATCTAAGATAAACAGAGAACCATAGTCAATCGGACGTCGACCCAGTGCAAGGAGAAGCGGGTTGCGATGACTGTGACATACCGCGTCAGGTGTCCTGATAACCCACACTTCCAAATCCTCGTTATCATTCAAAGCATCCCAATCAAGTTCTCCTCCCTCATACTCCCCAGCTTCAAGCTCTACGCGTCCTGGTGGTGGTTTGAAGTCCCAGTTCGGGTCAACACCTTCGTTTTTGCCATTGTGCCCATGCTTGGTACCGCTCTTGTCCTTGGTTTTTTTCAGTTGCTTTCTGGGTTTGGTTACTGGAGAAGGTGAACGGGAGGAGGAGGACCCACTCGAGCCTTCGGAGTCCGACATTTTTGAGTTGGTAGAAAAGATATCGGTCAACGCGCCGCGCTTGCCGCGTTGGCTGGAAGGCAACGGCTTTGAAAACAAACAACGCCAACTTTTTCCCAGCTCGCTTGTTTCTAGCGTGCACTTCCTCTCGCGATAGTCAAATCGAGTCGGCTAACATTGCCGTGAGTTTCTTTGCTACGCAGTCTTTATTGGGAGGATACAATGAGGGGTACGTTGAACAATGAACATTTACGACTTACGATATTAATAATTGGGCACATAGCTCAAACCTTTACAATAAGGTCTTTTTAAGCAGGTGTCAAATCCGTTTGTGCCACTCTTTTCTCTTTTGTCGTCCATACACCTTACCTTTTGTTGACTTTCCTACTCATCTATTCATGCTGCTCTCTTTTTGATAGTCGGGTACCTCTGTCTGCCTCACAATACCTATCTCATGTTTTCGTCATTCGTCTTGGTACACTTGGCCACTCTCCCTATCTCCCTTCATCCACTTTCTGCCTGATCCGGTGCCCTAGCGACGCATCGTCTGAGTGCTAGCATAAATCCCAGATTTTACTCCTCTCATTCGTTACTCAACCATCCCGGGGGTCAGACAGTGCCTTCCTCCCTAATGATCAATGCATCTGTGCCAGACTCCCCTTTTGCTCTAAACATTTAGTCTGTAACCTATAATTTGATTGTCGTATGAGAACTATAACCCGCATCACACGAGTTTAGATAGTGAATACATGGAGATTGTGAATAACCGTAGCGAAGCGAGGCGCTACATGCAAGTTACTTGTCTCTAGTAACAATAACGCAAGGCACAATCACAAGGCACGATCACTGATGGCACTAACGAGCGTCTTCATTGATGAATAGGTGGGGCGTGTACCTACCTTCTGGCCCTTCCCTGCATTGGTAGCCAACAAGCATAGCGGATCAATGACAAAAGGCTCAAGCGCTCTCAGCTTCGAGACACAATTGGCACGTTTTATATCATGGCTATCATCTTTCTTCGTTCGGTCCGATTGCAATGTTTTTGTTGTGTCCTTTGTCTTGCCTATTGGTGGCCGAGGCGTCGACACTCCAGGGTATAAAAAGTGGGTGACCTCGAGCTAAAGGTCCCCTCATCGCAGAAACACCCCAAAGCTTTCTACGCATACACACACACCAGCAATGGACTCCTTCACTACTATCTCCTTCACTGCTCCCACCGTCTCCGTCCCGAAGGACAACGAGGCCAATGGAAGCCAGAAGAGCGGTGGCTACTGCGTTGTCTTCGCAAAAGAAACTCAGATCCCCGTCGACGCTGAGGCTAACGGCAGCCAGAAAAGTGGAGGCTACTGCACTATTGCTTGAAAGCATGGTATGGGCTGCCTTCCTGTGATGTGGTACATACTGACCCGTCCCTTTCGACTTACAGAACGACTCTGACTCTTTCCGCTTGACTTGCCACTGGAGGACTTCCCCTCACCTTTCGACTTTCGCCGATTTTTTGACCTGCGGCTTTCAGCTCCCCATTTCTACCGTGCAGTTTACAAACACTTCTTCATCCATATTATTATTATCACTTTTCGACACCTTCGTTCGCTTTACGCATGTAAATGTAATAACGTTGTATTTTGATGATAGATAGTAGCATCGTCAATTGATGGTTGCGATCTCAGTGAATCCCTGGTCGGACTTTCTCTCCTGAGTTGTGCGAAGCCATACCTCCCCGCACCGCATGCAGAAATCTTGTAATATATTAGCCATGTCGTTCAATTTGAGACCTCGGTCCTCAATTAAATAGTTATAGTACTAAGCAAGATGTCTTCCGATCTCTTCCCTTTGGGCCTCGCAGAGGTAGAGGGTCCGATTCATCGTCCTCTTCGGGCTCTCAAACCCTGCTGCTACGATACAGCTAGCACCCCCCACTGCGACGTCTGGCACCAGTTACCGCACGTCTCAGCAATTCCTCGACGTGGCTAAACAGCTCGAGGTCACGAGCTGTAAGATCGTCGAACTCTTCATCGCTGAATTCACGAGTGACAGAGCAAGACTTTCTGCTGCAATAGGATCAGCATGTCACGAGAGCGAGGAGATGCGATTCAATGTGTGTGAATACGTACCGAGCACCGACGACTGGGGACCGGCCAGACAGTTCCTCGTACTCAGCAGCGTCACGACTGGATAACGAAATCAGCGTGATAATAAATTTTTGACGAATGAAGTTAATTACCTCTCAAATTCATTGAAGTCCACGAAGCTCGAAGCAACAGCAGAGGTAGCGAGCAAAGCGGCCACAAAGATAGGTACGGCGAATTTAACCATAATGAGTTATTGTTGAAAAGTGAAGTTTATGAGGATGAGACAATTAGACGAGGAGAACGTTCGCAGCACGCTCGGTGGTTTGTTCGTCAAGAAGAGCGGGGACTCTGGGGAAGTACTTGCAGATGCCCTCTGTCCTTTTATACCGGGACCCCTCCTGCATTCGGGGAAAACACAGACTTGGAGCTACGACGCGCTCGATCTATCAATCCCAGCTAGCCAGAGCAACAAAACTGCAAGAGTTCAATCACTCTAATGCTGCGCCTTTGCCCTCGCCGGCTAACTTTGCGCAGTTACTCGGGCTTGAAAATTGAGGTGATTCTATCTATTATATCAGTGATGGGAAGATTGACAAAGTTAAATGACGCGATGCCATCAGCCTCGTTCTTATAAACTTCCAACGCATCTCGGGCGTGCACTTGATACATTGAGTCTATGTTAGATGCAAAAGTTGGAAGTCACACTGCATGGTTGCTACCCTCGATGATACTTCTCCATCACTAGTATCCAGTGACAAGGCCACTTTGAACACTGTAAGACATTTCCTTTATAGATATAGATGGCTATGTTCAACATTTACGGCTTACAATAATTGGGCACATAGCTCAAACCTTTACAATAAGGTCTGTTTGAGCAGGTGTCAAAGTTCCGCTTACATCTGTCTCTTTTCTCTTTTGTCGTCCACCTCCGTTCTCCCTACTTTCTGTTGACTTTCCTGTTCATCCATTCATGCTGCTCTCTTTTCAATAGTCGGGTACCTCTGTCTGCGTCCCAATGCCTATCTCATGTTTTCAACATTTGTCTTGGTACATTCCGCCATTCTCCCTATCTCCCTTCATCCACTTTCTGCCTGGTCCAGTGTCCCCATGACGCATCGTCTGAGCGCTAGGGTAAATCCCAGCTTCTGCCCCGCTCATTCGTTCCTCAACCATCCCAGGGGCCAGACGTTCCATTCCTCCCTAACGACCAACGTATCTGCGCCAGACTCCCCTTTTGGTGTAAACTTCAGTCTATATCCTATAATTAGATTGTTTGATGAAATCTATGACCCGGATCGCATGAGTTTAGACGGTGAATACACGGAGATTGTGAATAACCGCGGCGAAGCAAGGCGTTACTGGTGACAATAACACAAGGCGCGATCACTGGCACTACTAGTGAGAGGCCTCATTGATGAACGAGGCGTGTGCACACCTTCTGGCCCCTCCTCCATTGGTAGCCAACAAGCATAGCGGATCAATGACAAAAGGCTCAAGCGCCCTCGACTTTGAGATACAATTAGCACGCCTTATGCCTTGACCATCATCTTTCTTCGTCCGGTCTGACCCCGATGTTTTTATCATGTATTTCGTCTCGCCTATTGGTGGTCGAGGCGTCGACACTCCAGGGTATNAAAAAGTAGGTGACCTCAAGCTAAAGGTCTCCTCATCGCAGATACACCCCAAAGCTTTCTACGCATACATAAACACCAGCAATGGACTCCTTCACCACTATCTCCTTCACTGCTCCCACCGCCTCCGTCCCCGAGGACAACAAGGCCAATGGAGGCTAGAAGAGCGGGGGCTACTGTGTTGTCTTCGCAAAAGAGACTCAGATCCCCATCGACGCTGAGGCTGACGGCTACTGCATTATTGCTTGAAAACACAGTGGTATGGGCTACCTTCCTGTGATATGGCTCGTACTGAGCCATCACTTTAGACTTACAGAACGACTCTGAGTGCTTCTGGTTGACTTGCCACTAGCAGATTTCCTCTCGACCTTTTGACTTTTCCCTTTTTTGACCTTCGACTTTCGACGCCCCATTTCTACCGTGCACAGCAGTCTACACACACTTCTTGTTATTATCGCCTTTCGACAACTTCGTTCGCTTTACGCACTTAAATGCAATAACATTGTAATTTGATGATAAACAAGTCTTGCCTCGCTTCGCTACGGCTTCAGGATCCGAGACTACGACTCAGGTGCACTCGTGGAATGTTAGCTTGTGAGGTATCTGGTCAATTTTTCAAGTTCTGCTTGAGGTTTGTATGCCTGTGGGCGTGCAGATTCTCGTCTTTTCGCAGTTGTAAATTTATAATGATCTCCGACGGTTGACATGAAATAAGTAAAATCTCCGTGCTTAAGCGCTTATCCCTTACCATCTATAAAGATATGTCCTCGATCAATTGATGGTGCGATCTCAAGTGAATACTTGGTCCAACTTTCTCTCCTCAGCTGTGCGAAACCATACCTCCCCACACCGTATGCAGAAACCTCGCATCATATTAGCCTTGTCACTCAGAAATGGGAAATCAATTAAATAATGATAGCACCAAGTAAGAGGTCTTTCCACCTCTTCAATTTGGGTCTCGCAGAAGTGGAGGTTCTACATGCCATATATTTTCGGGCGTGCGTGCCTCCAGCCCTCTAACGTCGATATCACGCGCGGCAAACTGATCGTCCTCGTCAAGCTCTCAAGCCCTCCTGCTGTGATACAGTTATTAATTAGTACCCCTTGGTGTAGGCTTTCCGACGGTNGGGGGGCAGCTACCATGCGGCCCAGCAATTCCTCGACATCGTTCAACAGCTCGAGGCCACGAGTTGTGAGCTCGTCGAACTCTTCAAAATCGCGTGCCTCGAGCTCATTATCTTCAATTTCACGAATGGCCTGGTGTCTGATAGCCTTCGCACTGCGATAAAACCAGCATGTCACAAGAGTGAGGAGATGTGATTCAGCGTGTGTGAATACGTACCAATGTTTGTGTGGGCTCCAACTGGCACTGTTGGCCTTGTTCCTGATGCACCGTTCAAACAGTTCCTCGTACTCAGCAGCGTCACGACTGGATAACGAAGTCAGTAAAAGCATGATAATAGATTTGTGACGAATGATGAAATTTATTACCTCTCAAAGTCATTGACTTCAACGAGGCTCGAAGCAACAGCAGAGGTAGCGAGTAAAGCGGCCACAAAGATAGGTACGGCGAATTTAACCATAATGAATTATTGTTGAAAAGTGATTTTATGAGAATGAGATGATTAGATGAGGAGAACGTCCACAGCACGCTAGGTGGTTTGTTCGTCAGGAGCAGTGGGAACCCTGAGGAAGTACTTGCAGATGCGCTCTGTCCTTTTATACCAAGACCCCTCCTACATTCAGGGAAAACACAGGCTTGGAATCACCACGCGCTCAATCTATCGAAGCTGCTCAATCCCGGCTAGCCAGAGCAACAAAACTGCAAGAGTTCAATCACTCTAAGGCTGCGCCTTTGACCTTGCCGACTAACTTTGCGCAGTTACTGGGGCTTGAAATTTGAGGTGATTCTATCTCTTATATAAGTGATCGGAAGATTGACAAAGTTAAATGACGATGCCATCACCCTTGTTCTTACAAACTTCCAACGCATTTCGGGCGTGCACCTCATACATTGCGTCTATGTTAGATGCAGAAGTTGGAAGTCACACTGCATGGTTACCACCCTCGGTGATACTTCTCCTTCACTAGTATCCATTGACATTTCCTTGATAGACGCTTGAGTCCGCTCCACCCGATCGCACACTCTCAGAGAACTCATCAGCAATCATTTCCTTCACTGCCAACAACATCTCTGTCTGTCCCTTCAGTTTCCACTCACACCTTGCGCAATTGTTGTTGGGTGAGTCTAGCTTGGATTGTCGACTGATTGGTTCAAATTTGGTGAATCAATGGACTGGACCATGCTGGGTCGGTCGTCCTCTAACAAAGAAAAAATCGCACGTTTGATCCTTAGTCCTCAGCGTTTGACACCTTGATTGAACATATCTTTGAAATTGAAGCTATTTTGACGAGACTTGTTGGTATTGTAATGATCCCTTTGAGAGGTTACAAACCAGAAGGGACGATTACCATCTCCAAGTGCTGTAAACCGACGGCTTGCTGAGTGCTTTGAAGGGTACGGGATGTAAGCGACAGACTGTGTCTCGCCACAGTGCCAAAGTATCCCTGAACCGGCGGCCCGAGCTAACGATGACGCGCAATATCCTGAACGAGCAAATCCATCGGAGATTCTTGATCGACTTAGTGAGTGGAGGTTCCTTGTGCATTATCCACTTCGCAGGGGGCTGATTCGGAATATATTTCCATCGATTGTGCACATCATAGGGGATGTCATTTATTCCGCTCGAGTCGGGAGGGCAAGATTTGCTTAGAAAGCTCTCGGGTATTTCAGCAACGCATTCCTCCAAGAAATTGAGAGCTTCCTGTGCAGTAAAGCGTCGGGGAATAAATCGCGTCGTCATGCGATCGAGTAATGGAGCGAGGAAGTGCAGGTATGCGCACAGGTGCTGAAAATCCAACATCATTATGACGCACTGCAAGATTCCGAGGCCAAACGAACCTGGAATTCGGAACAGAATATACGACCCATCATTCCAACGTCGTAGGCAAACGGATCGTAATCATACTCCCCCTGAGCGGTATCGTTTGGCAAGCATCCATAGCGGCCCCATTGCGACATCGCATAGGGAAGGCGGAATTCACCGATACGAGAGCCTTCAGGCATGATGACGGACCCGCTATAATCAAAAAGTGCGTAGCGGAGAAGGCCATCACGGCGGAGCTTTCGCCTTCGTGGATTGTGAGAATCCACTCGAATCCCTGAGAAATGGTTCACTAAGGCATTTTCAAAAGAGATGTCCTGAAGCATTGAGAGAAAGGTGGCTCTGATAAATGTATGAAAAAGGCAGAAGGCAGAAAGCGAGACGCACTCGGTGAATAATGCCCTGTGAATGGAGAAACGCTAGCCCCTGAGTTTTTGTTACACATAGTTTTGGCCATATCGTTTTCATTCACTCACCTTCAGCATTGAGCGAAGGATCGCGATGACCTCGCCGTGATGCCTTGGCAAAGGCCATGTAATCGAAGGGCTCCACCTGTTCCCAGGAAAACGAGGAAATAAAAGAGAGCCGAGCGATTGCTTGGGCGGGTACTGACCTGGGCATCACGACAAAGCAGTACCCATTCGTATGCAGGATCTCCAGCACAGGGAGAATCCCTGGTCCATCGTCCTCTTCCGAGAACTCTGCCGATTGTTGTTTCACCAGCTCGTTGATGCGGTGTTCGTCTGACCCTTCGGCGACGAGCTTGATAGCAACGTGGTGCCCGTGAGCGTCCTGAGCGAAAACCACGCTGGCCTTTGTATCATTTCGGGCCACTGACCGGTCAGAGAGCTCTTAAAATGAATAAAAGCCACCTACCGACATATCCTCTGCAACTCTCTCCATGTCGGGCGTTTCGAAAGATAAGTAATTGTCGTGATAGGCATAGGGGTATTCCCCCTCGACACAGGGAAGAGACGGCTTCGTAGGCACAGAATATTCGCTCGGTTCGCCGGTATCGATTGAATCGGGGAGCCTTTTGTACAGGGCATATCCGCGGGCCTCAAACCACTCGAGCGTTGATAACGAGTCCCAGAAGTGTATCAGCTTTTTCCTCAGCTCGATCCACTCAGGAGTGTCCCATTCCACATCCCCCGGGATGGGGAACGGTGTCGGTATTGTCAGCTGTGTCTTTTCAGTCTGTCAATCAATTTCTTCAGACCGGTATTACGAAGAGTCACCCACATCCATTCTACCTACGCGCTTTTCGACTGAGTGGGGTCGGAGTGTGTCGAATTTTTGAGCTTTGAAAAAGATGGCTTTGCTTTGTGGCGTGTGATGCTTGGACCGTGTGCTGTCGCCAAACACCGGAGCAATTTCGGAATAAAGCCAGCGCTTCGTTTCAACAGGCGATCTCAGATCTCAACGTTCAACATAAAAAGCAGCATGAGCATGAACGAAGCATGGAGTAAAAGAAAACGTGAGATGCGTAACTTACATTGCTTGCTGACAGTAGTACGTGTGACTATGCGCATGCTAAGCTTGAGATCGTCTCATTAAATGGTATAGTAGAAGCCAGGAGTGTCTTCCAAAGGCCCGCACTTACCCTTGCGATACGATTGGTTGTGACGAGCAAAGACAAATGAGTTGATGGCGAGCAGCGTCATCATAGTAAGCTGGCACGCGACGTGGCCCAGATACTACGGATGTATCTTGGTTGATCAATGCTTTGGATGTGTTCATCTAGCGTGGAATATATTTCCATTTAATTTTAAGTCAATAACAAAATGCCTCGGCGCCATTCAGGCATCGCATAGGGGAATTCTTATTCATTGTAATCGAAAAGACCATAGCAGAGGGGACGTCCTGGCGGAGCTTCTTTCTTTGCGGATTCTCCCAATCTGAGTGAGCTTTCGAGAAGTGGTTGACTAAGGTATTTTCGAAAGTGATGTCCTATCGAACTTCGAGTGATTCAGAGAGCTGAGCCAATGAAGAGGTTGTAGTTTTATAGACCGTAGCATCGTCAATTGATCGTCGCGATCTCAGATAGTCCCTAGTCCGACCTTCTCTCCCGAGGTCCGTGAAGCCATACTTCCCCACACCGTATGCAGAAACCTCGTAATATATTAGCCATGTCGTTCAAATTTGATACGCCAATTAAATAATGATAGCACCACATATTCTCCAACGTCGAGTTTGCGAGCGGCTAATTCGTCGTCCTCTTCAAGCTCTCAACCCCTCCCACTGCAACATAGTTAGCATATCACGGCGTGAGGAGATGCGAGCGTGTCTGGATACGTACCGAACGGAAGAGGCCTTGGCACCTTTCCTGGCAGCTCTCGCATCCAGGTCATCGTAGTACCGGCTCAGCAATTCCTTGACGTGGCTCAACAGCTCGAGGTCACGAGCTGTAAGGTCGTCGAACTCTTCGAAATCGCGTGCGTCGAGCTCGTTATCGTCGATTTCACGAGCGACAGAGGGAACCTTCTTGCTGCGAGGAAATCAGCATGCCAGGAGAGTGAGGAGATGCGATCCAACGTGTTCGAATACGTACCAAGCACCGATGGCCTTGTTACCGACGATTTTGCACCGGCCAAACAGTTCTTCGTACTCAACAGCGTCGCGACTGGATAACGAAGTCAGTGAGAGCATGAAAATGGATTTGTGAGGAATGATGAAGGTGATTACCTCTCAAAGTCATCGACGTCCACGAAGCTCGAAGCAATAGCAGAGGTAGCGAGCAAAGCGGCGACAAAGATAGGTACGGCGAATTTAACCATAATAGAATATTGTTTCAAAGTGAAGGTTATGAGGATGATATGATTAGATGAGGAGAACGTTCGCAGCACGCTAGGTGGTTTGTTTGTCAGGAACAATGGGGACTCTGGGGAAGTACTTGCAGATGTCCTCTGTCCTTTTATACCGGAATCCCTTCTGCATTCGGAGGAAAACACAGGCTTGGAGCTATGACACGCTCAATCTATCGAAGCTGCTCAATCCCAGCTAGCCAGAGCAACAAAGCTGCAAGTGTCCAATCACTCTAAGACTGCGCCTTCGCCCTCGCCGACTAACTTTGCACAGTTACCAGGCTTGGAAATTGCGGTTATTCTATCTATCATATCAGTGATAGGAAGATCGACAAGTTAAATGACGATAAATTTAGCCTTGTTCCTACAAACTTCCAACGCATCTTGGGCGTGCGCCTCGTACGTTGAGTCTATGTTGTGTCCAGAAGTCGAGAAGAACACTGCATCGTTGTCACCGTCGATGATGCTCACCCTGTCACCAGTATCCCTTTACAGTGCCGTTCTGAACTCTGTAAGACATTTCCTTGATAGATGCTTGAGTCCGCACCACCCCGATCACACACGCTGCGGAGCGTTGGAGCTACAATCATTTCCTTTACTGCCCCCACTATCCCTGTCTCTGTCGCTCCGCTTTCCGCCCGCGTCCTTGCCCAACTGCTGTTGGATGGGATTTTTAATCAATGTTCACCTTTGGTTCATCAATGGGATGGACCATGCTAGGGCTGCCACCCTCTAACAAAGAAAGCGTTGCACCTTTGATCCTTCCAAACCCAGCGTTCGGCATCTTCATTGGACGTATCTCCAAAATTGAAGCTATCTTGATGAGACTATTTGGTATTATAATCATGCCCTTGGGAGGTACAAACTGCGAGCGATGATTACCACCTCCAACCACTGTGCACCGACAGCTTGCTGAGTGCTTTCAAGGGTACAAAACGTAAGCGATAGACTGCATCCCGCCAAAACATCAAAGTGTCCCAGAACCAGCGGCTCGAGCTAACCAACACGCGCAGTATCCTGAAAGAGCAGATCCATCGAATATTCTTGATTGATTTGGTGACTCGAGGTTCCCGGTGTACGATCCATTTCGAGAAGACCTCAGGTGGAAGATTTCTCCAGCGGTTGTACTCGTCATCTACGATATCCTTTTCTCCGCTCCAGCGCCTAGTATAATCCTCCGTCAAAACGTTCTCGGGTAGCTCAGCAACACATTTCTCCAAGAAATCAAGAGCCTCCTGTGCGGGTGAAGCGTCGGAGAATAAATCGCGTCGTCATTCGATCCAGCAATTGAGCGAGGAAGTGCAGCTTATTGCACAGGTGCTGCGAGAAAAATGAGATACTTTGTGCCGCAACCTTTCAACTGTCACCACGAACCTGGGATTCGGAGCAGAAAACACGACCCATCATTCCGACATCGTAGGCAAAAGGGTCGTAATCATACTCCCCTTGATCAGTATCGTGCGTTAGGCAGCCATAGCGGCCCCATTCAGACATCGCAGAGGGGAGTCGAAATTCACCGATACGAGGGCCCTCAGGCATGAACATGGAAGCGTTGTAATCGAAAAGACCATAGCAGAGGAGACCGTCCTTGCGGAGCTTCTTCCTTCGCGGGTGCTCCCCCTCCGAGTGAGCTTTCGAGAAGTGGTTGACCAAGGTGTTTTCGAAAGAGAAATCCTATCGAATTTCGAGTGAGAGGTGAGCCAAAGAGGAGGCGGAACATGAACCTCACCCGATGACCAACACCCCTTAAATGGAAGAACACCAATCCCTGTTGCATGCTTGTTATAGCAAAGTCTCAGATATAGCTCTCGTTCACTCGTTCACTCGCCTTCAACTTCAAGCGAAGGATGGGAATAATTTCGCCTCGGGTCGTTGGTTCCGGGTGCGCGATTGTAGGGCCCCATCTAATAACCTGGGGGAAGTGAGCAAAAGTTCTGGTGAGAACGCGGCGGTCCGCTGATCTGGGCATCACCACAAAGCAATATCCTTTGGTGTGCAAGATCTCAAAGACAGATAAAATTCCATTCTCTTTCACGAGCTCCATCGGCTGTTGTTTCACCATCTCGTGAATGCGATGCTCGTCCGACCCTTCGGCGACGAGCTTGATAGCGACATGGTGCCCCTGAGCGTCTTGGGCGAAAACCACACTGGCCTTTGGCCGAACATTATTTCATGTCAATGAGGAGCAAAAACCACATGGAAGCCAGCAACGTACCGAATTGTCAGACCCATCCTTTCCTCCCCGATGTCCTGTCTACTCCTCAAAAAATCGTCGTGGTACACATAGGGGTATTCCCCCTCGACGGAGGAAGGAGAGGGTTTCGTGGGTAACGAATAATCGCACGGGTCGCCTGTATTCACAGTCGGGCTGCCTTTTGTATAGAGTATACCCGCGTGCTTCGAACCATTGACACTCGAGCGTTGACGCCGAGTCCCTGAACCGGATGAGCTTGCGGCTACGCTTGTACCGTTGAGGAGTGTTCCATTCTACATCCTTTGCGAAGGGAAACGGGAGTGGTATCTCTAGCTGAATACTGTCAATTCTTTTTGTCGTGTAGATGCTATATTGTTGAAGTTTGATGGACAGATTGGGTCGACGGCTGGAAGGCAACGGCCTTGGAGCCAAGCAACACCAAACCTCCTTCAGTTCTCCACATTCGGAGCTGCAAAGTGCAGGTATCTACATTCGACGCTGTAAACTGCGGTTCTCCATATTCGAAGCTGCAAAGGACGACGATCAAGTCGCTGCCCCTATGTAGCGCAAGCTAGCACCACCCCAACCCCAACAGAACTCCTAGCGCAGAACCCGCGACACGCCCCACGCCCCACTGTGCAAAAATAGCCTTGTCTTCGGAGGCTGAAGGGCGTGGTCTCTCCAACAGCAGGGATGGAAGGCTGAATAAACTGTCGCCATAGGCTGGATAACAGTCCCTTGCTGCGTCCGTTCGCCCGACCGGTGGCCCTTCAGACGGCGAACGCCGNCCCCCCACTCGCTTAGAAATTGGTTCAACAGACACCCCTTGTGAACGTCATCAATCTCGACTGGAAACTTAAATGACATTCGAAGAAGACTCAAAAAGAAGTTTTGAATCGGTTGCAGTACTCTGTGTCTTTCGTCCCAATGCAAACGGTGAATGACATAGGTTGAGGAGGCAGTAGTACTCTTCATTGGGAGCTCGTGCGATTCCTATGATGCGATGTTGCCATTCTTCTGGTATGTGCATTCACACTCGTCACCAATTCGCGTTCATCATCACGTTGTGCACCACAGGTAGACATAGAAAGGTTAATGCTCTGATCGGCAATCATGCACGATGGTCATTCGTAGCTGAGACACTTATTGAGGGCTGCTCTTCATAACTGCGTACATGTCGGGGTGAGTGGTGTTCTCCATTCCCCGATTCAGAGGTCAAGCAATGACGAAGATAGGTGTCGTGACTGGCCTGCCGCCAGCTGATTGGTCTCCAGAGAAGCAGATAAAGAGTGGGGTCCAGCTACAGCGTCCTTATTTTCAACCCCCGCCCATACCTTCTATTGCAGAATTCACCGAAATCGAAATCTATGTGGTTATACATTGACATTGCTCTTGGTTTGGCCGCGATCTTGCTCCTCTACGACCTGTCCAAGCGTCGGAAGAAGTTGAACCTACCTCTCCCACCTGGTCCCAAGGGCGCACCATTGGTGGGAAATCTGCTCCAGATGCCCACTGAGTTCGAGTGGATAAAATTCCATGAATGGTGCAAGGAATATAGTGAGTAGCTTTTGGAATCAGTTCTCGAAATGCGGCCGATTGATCAATCTGTCGGACTCAGACACGGATGTCCTCTATTTGAACATTGCGGGAACCGAAATGATTGTCTTGAACTCCTCGACGGCTGCTACTGACCTGCTCGAAACCCGATCTTCGCTTTACTCTGGCAGGTGAGTTTGCCGCTGCTTCCTTGCTCGTGAGGAATAATTACATATATGATCTGTACAGGCCCAGACTGCCTATGCTCAATGAGCTCGTGGGAGGTAGCTGGCACGTCGCATTTATGCCCTATGGTGCGTGTTATAGCACTTCGTATTGTCCTCTTTCAAGGGTCCGATGAATGTCGCGTTCACCTACGCCTCTCGTTCGTTCAGGCGTCACCTGGTGGGTACGACCTCGCCCTAGGAAGATGCGGCTGCTTATTTAACGCCACCAGGCGCAAGCATCGACGGTTCTTGCACCACTCTTTTCACTCCGCTGCTACCAAAGAGTACAGGCCTCACATGACCAAGTCCGCTCGGAATCTCCTCAACCGTTTCTTGGATGACCCAAATCCTTTCAACATCATACCTCACCTCCGACAGTAGGCCCTCGTTTTTTGTCCCATATTGACCCCACTGCCTACCACTTTGTCGTAGCATGGCCGGGGAGACAATATTGTCTATCATATACGGAATTCATATCAAAAATACGAACGATCCGTACCTCAAGACATCCGAAGCTGGCCTCCATGCGATTACCGCCGCGGGTGTGCCAGGGGCGTTTCTAGTCGATGCCATCCCACTCTTGAAATGTGTTCCTGCTTGGTTCCCCGGAGCTTCGTTCCAGCGTAAGGCTCGCGAATGGAGTAAGGCCATACGGGATATGGTGGAAGTTCCTTACGCCGAAACAAAGAAGAACATCGTAGGCTCTATTCTTATTAATTCTCAGGGGGTATAAGTAGACTCATCGATGGTGCAATGGTACATAGGAATCTGGAAAGATCAACGTTTCGATGGTTTTGAAAGGCCTCCAGAAGATGGAAGAAGGGACCGAAGACGAGGCTTTCACCGAGGAGGTCATTCAGAACTCCGCCGCCAGTCTTTTTGCCGGTGAGGACGATATTCACTCGATGTTCCACAAGTTATGGTTCCCTAATGACAATGACCATACAGGTGGATCGGATACTGTGAGTTTATTCATTCATCCAAATTTATAACACTCACACCGGAATATTAGACTGTGTCAGCCATCGCGTCGTGCATCCTTGGCTTTCTCGAGCACCCTGAGGTTTTGAAGAAAGCTCAGGTTCAAGTCGACTCTGTTGTCGGGCCCGGATGCTTGCCTGGATTCGAACACGAGTCATCTCTACCATACATAACGGCGATTACCAGCGAGGTTCTGCGTTGGAGAGATGTCGTCCCAATCGGTACGTAGCCGTTCCTGGTCTACAATTATGCGTGGTTGGTATTCTGATTTTCGCATGAACCCTCATTGAACTAGCTGTCCCTCATGTTCTTGAGACTGAGGACGAGTACAAAGGGTACCGTCTTCCAGCCGGTGCCACCATCGTTCCAAACGCTTGGTAAGTGTCCTGGGGATGCGGGTGCGATGTCGGAATAGAAGGCTAATTGACTGCGGATATATAGGGCGATGCTTCACGATGAGAATGTCTATTCCGACCCATTCGCGTTCAACCCTGACCGCTTCATCAACACACAAACAGGCCAAGTCGACTACACGCACGCAAGAGATCCTTCACATGCATGCTGGGGATTTGGCCGAAGGGTGTGTCCANGGGAGATACATGGCCTTTTCAGCGACATGGCTGGGTATTGCCTCTCTCGTCGCAGTTTTCGATATTGAGAAAGCGAAAGAGAAGGTAACTGTGGTAGGAGAGGATGGGATTGAGATCGAGGAAGAGAGGACCGTCGAGCTGACTCATGCATACAATTCGTCTCTTGTTATGTGAGTACCTCTATTCGCCTGTGATTCTTGATTTTGGAACTCGCTCTGACCTCCCTGACCTGTTAGAGTACCGAAGCCGTTCAAGTGCGTTATCAAGCCACGCTCCAAGGAGAAGGCAGATTTGATACGCGAGTCTTTGATTCAAGACTACGACTAAGAGATGTTCCTGTCGCTATGAATTCGAATGTTCTTGTTTTTGTTGCTTGGTCTTCATTAATATAGCGGTCGCCGTTTTCAATCAAACTTGATGATTTTTTTTTAGCTAGACACCGTGGTTTTGAGGTAAGGAATGGTTACTAGGAAGTGTTAGAGCTTGAAAGGTGGCTCCTCGCCCCTCTCCCGATTGATGGGAACCATGGATTGTAGAGCATGCTAGGAAGACACATGTTCATACCTCGGCGATCGAGGACACTCATAGGTGGATAGAATTTGGTGATTCTATCACTTTATATTGCGATGTAGGCGAGTACTCTTGTACACACGAAGCGGGTCGTGACGAGTAATTAATGCTTAACTATCCTTGTATAAGTTTACCATGTAGAAAGACCACAAAGAGACCAAGGAAACGACGTCGCTCGATGGTTCGAGAACGCCTGCTGCCTAGAAAAGGCCCCAAATAACAGAGGATGGATTAATCACTATTACGGCCTGGAGTTACATCCAGAATCTGGTCACGCCGAGATATGAGTTTTGATGCATATGATTGGCGCTTGGAGAGGAAAAAGATGATAGCTTTGAATGCAAATAGTCCCAAACTTGGCTCTCTTTCAAGTGTNAAAAAAGCATGTGGATTGGTTCCTTCAAATTCAATGGCGTTGGCTCGCTGTGACTATAATACAGGTATGATTGAATCTTTTCTATGCAAAACGTCCGTGAAGTGTTCTGAAGAATCTAAGGTGCTCTATCTAAAAATCAAACTCTGGATGCAAGTCCAGCCCCAGGAGTCACAGGAACGGACGCGGCAGGCGTATTAACCTGCGACCTGTTGTGCGCCATATGAGCTTTGATGAGGTGGCCTGCAGACAGGGCACTGAGCAGCGACAACTCTCCAGCCAGGACAGCGGAGGCGATGATGCGGGCGAGGGTCTGGGCGTTCTGGCCTGGTTGTTGAGGATGGGCACCTCGAATACCAAGCATGTCGAGGACGCCTTGTTGGGGAGCGAGGACGGTACCTCCACCGACTGTCCCAACCTCGATACAGGGCATGGTGACCGAGACGAGGAGGTCTTCGCCGTTGGGCCCAGTTGGTTCCATTAGCGTCATGCACATCGAACTCTCCACGTTTTGCGCTGGGTCTTGACCCGTCGCAAGGAAGATTGCGGTGAGGATGTTCGCCGCATGAGCGTTGAATCCACCGATTGACCCAGCCATCGCACTCCCCATCAAGTTCTTCTTCACGTTCAAGTTGCACAGATCCCTGACTGTCGTTTTCAGCACCGTCCTGACGACGTGTCCGGGAACAACAGCCTCAGCCACGACGCTCTTCCCCCTGCCCTCGATCCAGTTGATTGCTGCTGGCTTCTTGTCCGTGCAGTAATTCCCTGAAAGCGCGAGCACGACCATCTCGGGGAAGCGCTTCTGCATCGCTTCCAACGCCTTCTCCGTCCCTTTCGAGATCATGTTCATTCCCATCGCATCGCCTGTCGTGGTCGCAAATCGAACATACAGTGTCCTCCCAGCGATCGCCGTCTTCAAGCTCTTGAGCTTGGCGAACCTCGACGTCGATTCGAAGGCTTCTCGGAGGATCTCGTGGCCGTCGTCCGAATCGATCCACGCCTTGGCCTCTCCAGCTTGGATAGCGGAGGGGAAGTCGATGGCAGGGCCGCGAGTCATACCGTCACCGACGAGAACGGTGGTGACACCTCCGCCGGCATTGAGCGCTTTGCAGCCTCGAGAGGTTGAGGCGACGAGAGTTCCTTCGGCTGTGGCCATTGGGATGGGGTATTGTTTGCCATCGACGGCCAAGGGGCCGGCGACGCCAAGAGGAATGGGAATGTAGCCGACGACGTTCTCGCAGCAGGCGCCGAGAACACGAGAGTAGTCGTAGTTCTCGAATGGGATGCTCGAAGATTCGAGCGTACCGGTCGACGATGCACGGGCTATCGAGGACAATGTAAGCTCATGTTGCATTTTCGATTGAAGAGAAATGACTTACAGATGATAGCACGTCTGATGCGAACAGCTCGTTTGAGTTGATCAATGCCGAACAGCTTCTCAAGGGCGTATGTTGCGATGTTTCCGTTGTTGGCAAGCATGATGACTTCCTCGTCACTGAGGAGAGAAAGAGATTCGGTCCTTGCCCTGGAAGGTTCCTCGTAGATAGCCAAGCACTCCTTTAAAGAGCGGAGGAAGTAGCTTTCTTCAATTTCTTGCTGAGGCGACGACGATTCCGAATCGGAGGAAGGAGGCGAGGGCAAGGATTGCTCTGGGTGAGCGAGCCTGACCTGCCTCAGCTTCAACTCCAAGTCCCGAACAGAGAAGGAAGAAGGGTATTGAGCGATGGCGGACATTGTTAATTGTTGGTGAACTGTTGGGACTGGAGAGAAAGGCACCTGTGGAAGCAAGTGAGGCAGGAGGGTGGTTGCTTTCTTCTGGCCTTCACCCCAGTGCTCTTATACCCCCGACCTCCCACATCCATCCTTATGCAGACCATCGCCGACTCCGTGGTGGGACAGATATCCATCCAGAACAGATCCCGCCACGGGATAGTCGGAAGGCTGCCAGGACCCACCACGTTCCGCCGACGGCTTTGAACGTTGATTTGATGGCCCACTACCAATTTACGCTCCCACCCGCATTTCAGTCGCCACTTCGGGGTGGGTTGTTCAAGACCACGATATTTCCTTCGGCATGGCGCGAGGGGATGGTCCAAGTGACCCATGGCACCAATCAGACTGACTCTGAGAATTACAGACCGGCGCACTACCCCGCGTTGCCCAAGGCCCACCGACTGGCACTTATTCAGCAAGAGCCTTTTACACGTCCACAATTTCAAGGTAAGATTCCCTCCCATTTCTCCTACAATGACGCATGCAAGACTCTTCAATTATCACCTGATATGGTCACTCTCACTCGGTTGGCACTTTAGGGAAACCATTCCCGAAACCTCAATCTTCAGCTCTGGTGGAAGAAGACGGATGGACTGACGTTGGTCGTTGCATGAACAATTGTAGAAGCTGGTCACAAGGTGGAGGGCAGCCCAAGCTAAGTGGGTTTGCTACAGAGTAGAGTCACTTTACGGAAGCTGGGAGTTCGGGAGTGTGGGTTGGCATTGATCCGGTCACGTCATATCGGTATCAATATCCACCAGAGCTATTGACGGACTTGTTACGGATAATCTGAGACGAAAAAATGACTCCGGCTTGCACTATCCAGGTGAATATGCTGAGGTCCTACCAATCTCATCTGATGGGTATCAGTGGCAAGCGATGGACTACGGCGGAAGGAGATGCCAGAACCACCGGCCCCATAGCCAACACTGGCAAGAGCAATAACTTGAAGGAACAATACATCCAGATCCAGGAGTGCGCTACAGCGGCTACGTCGCGGTGACGGAGTGGGCAGAAAGTGATTTCGGCGCTAAGGAAGGAAGGAGATGACGATGTCTTTGNAAAAAAAATAATCTTAAACTCACCCTTGGAAGGGATCCCAGCTCAAAATGACTGCGATTGCAAGGTCAAAAGTGTTCCAACCATGTGTGTGGGTATGATACAGATGTGGTTTAGTCTACAAGCCCTATTGAAAGGTCCAAAAATGCCGTATTTAATCTAAGCTTTTATTTTTTGCGGGGAGTAAATATTCAAACTCTGTATGCAAGTCCAGCGCCAGGAGTAGCGGGAACAGATACTGCAGGTGTATTGGCCTGCGACCTGTTGTGCGCCATGTGCGCTTTGATGAGGTGGCCCGCAGCGAGGGCGCTGAGCAATGACAACTCCCCGGCCAGGACAGCGGAAGCGATGATGCGCGCCAGCGTCTGCGCGTTCTGGTCTGGTTGTTGAGGATGAGCACCTCGAATGCCAAGCATGTCCAGGACGCCTTGTTGGGGAGCAAGAACAGTGCCTCCGCCGACGGTCCCGACCTCAATACAGGGCATGGTAACCGAGACGAGCAGGTCTTCGCCATTAGATCCGGTTCTGAAAACAAATTGGTAAGCTTCCTAATGTTCGAAAAAGGACAGTGATACTGATAGCACTCACGGTTCCATGAGCGTCATGCACATAGAGCTCTCCACGTTTTGCGCTGGGTCTTGACCCGTTGCAAGGAAGATAGCAGTAAGGATATTTGCAGCATGAGCGTTGAATCCTCCAATGGAGCCCGCCATCGCGCTTCCCATCAGGTTCTTCTTCACGTTCAAGTTGCACAGATCCTTCACCGTCGTCTTCAGCACCGTCTTGACAACATGTCCGGGAACAACAGCCTCAGCCACGACGCTCTTCCCCCTGCCCTCGATCCAGTTGATTGCTGCTGGCTTCTTGTCCGTGCAGTAATTCCCTGAAAGCGCGAGCACGACCATCTCGGGGAAGCGCTTCTGCATCGCTTCCAACGCCTTCTCCGTCCCCTTCGAGATCATGTTCATCCCCATCGCGTCGCCTGTCGTCGTCGCAAATCGAACATAAAGTGTCCTCCCAGCGATCGCCGTCTTCAAGCTCTTGAGCTTGGCGAACCTCGAAGTCGACTCGAAGGCTTCTCGGAGGATCTCGTGGCCGTCGTCCGAATCTATCCACGCCTTGGCCTTTCCAGCTTGGATAGCGGAGGGGAAGTCAATAGCTGGGCCGCGAGTCATACCGTCACCGACGAGCACAGTGGTGACGCCTCCGCCGGCATTGAGTGCTTTGCAGCCTCGAGAGGTTGAGGCGACGAGAGTTCCTTCGGCGGTGGCCATTGGGATGGGGTATTGCTTGCCATCGACGGTCAAGGGACCGGCGACGCCGAGAGGAATAGGAATGTAGCCGACCACGTTCTCGCAGCAGGCACCGAGAACACGAGAGTAGTCGTAGTTCTCGAATGGGATACTCGAGGATTCGAGCGTACCGGTCGAAGACGCACGGGCTATCGAGGATAATGTGAGCTCATGTTTCATTTTAGATTGAAGAGAAACGACTTACAAATGATAGCACGTCTGATTCGAACGGCTCGTTCGAGTTGGTCCATGCCGAACAGCTTCTCAAGGGCGTAGGCTGCGATGTTTCCGTTGTTGGCAAGCATGATGACTTCTTCGTCACTGAGGAGAGAAAGAGATTCGCTCCTTGGCCTGGAAGGCTCCTCGTAGATGTCCAAGCACTCCTTCAAAGAGCGGAGGAAGTAGCTCTCCTCATTTTGGCTTTCTGCGGGCGACGACAATCCCGAATCGGAGGAAGGAGGTGAAGGCAAGGATTGCTCAGGGTGAGCGAGCCTGACCTGCTTCAGCTTCAACTCCAAGTCCTGAACGGAAAAGGTAGAGGTGTGCTGTTGAGCAATGGTGGACATTGTTGATATGTTGCTGGAACGGGAGAAGGGAGCACCTGTGGAAGCAAGTGAAGTAGGAGGGCTGGTTGCTCTCTCCTAGTCTTTGACTGATGCTTTTATATTACCAACTCCCCACATCCGAGATAGGTATCTAGGTCGGTCTTGGATATGAAACAGAGGCTGCACGACGTTCACAAAGCCGACTCCGCTGTGGGACAATCCCACAGCATTCGCCCGAAAGGGCATCCCACTCGGCAAATCCGAGAGGGTCACGTAGCCCCGCTCTGATGGTGACATGAAGACCTGTTTTCCTGTCCCACAATTTCGCTCGATCATTGTCCGAAATAACCCACCGCTTCGGTTTCCAGCCGTACTCCCTGCACGATGGACATAGCACACCGCTCACAGCTGCAAAGTTGCCGGGGGATCTAGGAAGGGGTTGGGCCACTGGGACAAATATGTCCGAACCACCCATATTTGGCACCTGTTTTTCTGGCTCCCACCCGTTCGCTCGATCTTTGCCCGAATCATCCACCACAACGGTTTTCGGTGGTACTTCCTGGCAATATGGACATTAGAAACCGGTCAATTGAAATACCAATTTGATGACCATTCTGAAGCACAAACCTGAGCCATTGGAAGAGCGACAGCGAGGTTTAGAGCCTGTGCACAAAGCAGCTTCATCCAGGCCTGACGTTGGCCACATCTTTCCCCGCCCCTTGCACAGTGTTAACGGTGAGAGTCGGCCGATCGGTGACAGGGCGAGTCGGAAATTTCAGCAGTATTCAACGGAGATTGAAATTGAGCGTCAGGCCTTAATTGAATTTCGATCTCTCTTCCATCTCTTCCATAAACTCCAGCAACATCGAGAACTGGAATTTCAGGCTTACCGACCTGCCTGAGGACATCTGCAAGTTGATAGTTTTTGTCTTCATGGAAGAAGACTAGAATTCCGGACGTTCTTGTGCACTTGTGTTGAGAAAGCTCCTGACAGGGCAGCTAAGAAGATGGGGAACAGAGCTGCGAAGGCTCCGGCCACAGCGGCTCAAGGGAAGGGGAGGATGCGATTCTGGTTCACCAAAAGAAAGTGTATTCTCTGTATCATTCATTACATTCAGTGAGTTCAAAACTTGCCAAGATTTCAGATCAACGGATCGTCGAATCAGTCCTCTGCGTCAGAATCGGCCGCCTTCTTCTGTTGAGGTTTGTATCGTGCGTACTTAGTAGCCAGCTCTTGAGCGAATCCATGATTATAGGAAGCGCACTGTAGTCGGATGATTGGGATAGTCTGTTGTAGAAGTTGTATATCAGCGCGGGATGGAACGAGCAGACAGAACAGAGCCAACTAACCTCGTCTCCCCTTTCAAAGGCTTCGACGACATCACCAATACTCAGCCGACTCTCATCACCTTTCTTAGTCTTCCCGGCCCTCTTGATTTCGTTTTTCATATTCTCCTCATTTATCGCCAACCCATATTTCCGAAGCGTCATACGCGCACGCATATCACGATATGCAGGGTGCTTTTTATGAAAAGCAATCTTCTCCCCCCCAAGTCTGTTTGACCACGAGAGGCTGCGCCTTGAAAGCCGAAGCGGATAGGTGCCCAACAAGCGTGCACATATATTCTCCGCCATACGTCCATCGTTTCAGAGTTGAACTGTCATCGATAACACGGATGAACAAACTCCACGGCTTTGCATCGAACACGGGCTCCGTTCGACCACATAGTAACAAGCCGGGTTCGCCAGGAGCAGCGGGCATGTCCGGGTTGGTCTCGAAGTTGGGGTAAAGGAATCGTCGGATGGTGGATGGAGTAGGTTTCTTCTTCCCAGCAGACAAGGAAGGGTCGTTTGTCCAAAGAAGCGCCTGCGTAGCCGCTCTGTACTCTGTACTGAGAAATGGCAAATGCATTTTCAAAGCCAGAGGCTGTGGTGAGATAGTGAGCGTTGAAGTTCCGGTGAGATGATCTTCGAGGACGGCTTTGGGAAAGAAAAGGGCAACGGATTTGATCTTGTCTGAGGGTATCTGTGGTTGTGGAGGTAGATTCGCCAGAGAAGAGGGACGGTTTTAGTTGATAGTCAAGATATGTACGGGTAGAGGGTACCGACCTTTGTTCGAGATACGACAGTCACAGCCGTCAGCTTCTGTGTGGAACTTGGTCCAGGAGTAGTCTGAGTGATAGTGGTCTGTGCAGACTCCAGTTTAGCCTTCGAATGCGACGACTCGAGCTCAGCCGCCATGTTTTCCACCTTTGCACCACTGGTCTCCAGTTCGACTTTCTTGACTGGCGGCGAAAGACGAGCAGGCTTCCTCAGGGCAGGAAGATTTTCACTCTTGATTCTCTTTGCACTGGTAATAGGCGCAGCGCTTTCAGAGAACCGAGAGGGTAATCTGCGCTTACGGGTAGGCCTAGAGGTGGCAGCGCTATTTAAATCGCATTCGTCGTCGCTATCGAGCACTTCGACGACATCCGGTGACTTTGCTCAAATTTTAGTCTTAGCGAAACGTGGTCATAGTATAGGAAAACTTTACCTGCTTTCCACGTGAGCCATGCTTAATCTGCAACGGACGCGGAGCACGTAAGTGACGAAGAGGGAACAAACGAGAGCGGAAACAGCAGACCTCGGTCAACTCTTTCTCCTCCTTGGCCATCACGATGTCTTCACCAATTTCAATTTTTGAACTGGTACGGTCCTGATGTCGGAGTATCTCTACCTCTTTTTTGAGAGCCCCATTTTCCTGCGTCAAAGCTTCAAGTTGGGGTTGCAAGCTTTTTAGAGAAGAGAGCTCGGAACGTAAATCACGGATAAGTTGATCATGATTGTCGTTGTTCCTGTTCAGGCGCTGTAGTTGGTCCATAATCGTTCGGAAAGTTGTTTCAGATATTTGGATCGTGTTGCCTTCCAACGGTGAAGATGCGTCAGGAGACCTAGGTATATCCATTGTCTACGTTTTAACAGCGCTCTTTCTGGCTTCAGGAGTTCGTATGGCTGATTCTGATAGCTGTGACGTGGTGGTTGGCAAGAGGTCTGAGGTCACTGAATTGAATGTCAGGCACGCACCCGAATTTACATAAATTCGAACCCCGCAGGTCCAAGCCCCCGAAGTCCAGGTGGCACAGCGCAGAAAGAGCTTGGTTCTAGGAATATAAAGATCTGTGGAGACCAGAGGCATAGTGCTGATATATACATGAGGCAATTTCAATGGAAAACAGTATAGATGGTGATGGTGACGGAGTAGTCCCCGTTCCGTTCTACGCTGATTGTCCAAGGCCAATAACCGGTCACCTCTAAATAGCGTACAAGAAATCTAAAGCACTTCCCTCCCAGTCCGAAATCCTGACCCCTGACTCCTGCACCAGCCGACGCTGAATGGACACCAGCTCCTCTCGCAACTCCTCCTTATACCTCCGAATGTATCTCACATCCCTCTCACACACGAACACCACCTCCTCCAACCTGGGCAATCGCAAAATCGCCGTCTCCGCAACGAAATTCAACATGATCTTATACGGTTCCAGCCTGAAATGCCGATTCATCCGTCGTATCTTCAACCTCTTGACGGTCGGAAGCGTAGTGTTGCCGATATACGTCGAGGGGACTGATTTCCAATTGAAGTAGAGTCCTAATTCCTCGAGGTTGACGCAGTGTCGAGCGATCATGGGGAAGAACTGGGTTTGCGGAGGTACGTCGTTGTATTCGAGGAAATCTTCGTCAGCAGTCTTGTGGAAGACACAGTGGAGGGAGGTAAGTTTGTGTCCGTGAAGTTCGAGCAAGGTTGGGATAGGTACGACGCCGTCGAGCATCTCCATAGCCATCGGTCCTAGGATACAGAACTCGAAGGTTACGTGACGTAGTTTGGGGAACATATCCTCTTTGAAACTCCCGTTACTGTCTGATGAGACGTTGGGGTCACGATCGTGAGTCGGACCCGGAAAGAACATTGGATCTGTATGGCTACCATGGAAAATGCGCAGGACTACTTGAGCCACCTTCGCCAGGGGTTTCGAAAGTGGTGTTTGAGCTTCCCCATCGCGGATTTGCCACACGAGTTCTTCCTCGGCCTTTACATGAGGTGGATGAATGGATTTCAAATTCGGATGGCTGTTGAGGAATGACGCCCAAAGCGAAAAAGGAACCTTCATAAGGGTCCAATCTTTGTCGTCGTCGATCCACGCAATCGATTCGAGTGTTTTGGAGGCCGAGTTTAGGAAAAAAGGTCCCGTGCCAGACAGCCAATTTCCGTCGACCCTGAATGAGTTGTGGAATAGGACCACCTTGAGCTGGGGTAGGAGAGTGAGCAGGTGGCTGATTTCAGAGAAGAGGTCACGGATGCCCTCTGGATCGCTCCCTCGGTCATTCCGAGCGACAATGTCCAATCGTTGGACGAGTTCACCCTGGAGTACGGCGTCGTCAAACACGGACTTGTCGACTGACTTGGTGAGGGAGTCTAGAGCAGCAAAGTCTTTCAGTACGACGTGCTCGAACAGCAAGGGTCGCATGATGTTTCGCCACTCCTTGCAGACCTTCGCCAAGCGCCATCCCGTTTCCTATACGAAACTCTGTCAACATGACTCTCGGGAATAGAGAGTTCGTGAGGTACTCACCAATGCCCTCCGGGCACGCCTTTCCCCGGGGTCAGCGGCGAAGTAGTGGTAATGGAAGCTTTCCAGAGGTGGGGTAAGAGATCCGGGCGTGGATGTCGCGGCGCGGAAGATTAGCTGCCAGAGCTCTGCAGGGAAGGTTGTCGAGGACATCATGAGTTATACCCTCTATTCAGTGCACCGAGGGCGATATATATTAGTGCGATGGCTCCGAAGCGGAAACGAAGCTGCCAGAGCGAGCCTGAGGTAGATGGGTATCGCGATCCTACACAGATGGTCTGTACATGTCAGAACTCTTGAATGTCAATGTTGCTTCGAAACATGAGACTCACATCGAAAATTATGATATCGACCGTCACTAGCGTTGAGAACGAGTCATCAGGGCGGTTCCTGACATCTGTTTAAATGTCAGGACAAGTCGCATCCATCCCAAATCCATCCGATGCATTTTCAGGTTGACAAGCATCACAGCTGCACGATCAAAAACCCCGCCACGGGAAATCTGTCCTGTTCCGCTCCCATGACGGCGTTCTCGAACCCCGTCCTCTTATACCAGTGAAGTTACTAATACTAATTACTCGCTCCTCGTGTTGACCCGAACTCTGCTAGTTGCAAACCAACGAACCAACGAATACAAGCCTCGCATTCGGAGCGCACAAACATGTACACACATATCACCGTAAGCGCCACCCTTCTGCTACACGGCCGTCATCTGCTTTCCCTTCCCCAGCATGCCATTCCCAAGCTCCAAAAGGTAAGTCGGGATGGCCTGCTGAGACGGGCACGTCCGTCTTCATCGATTCTGATCTACTACTCCTGTGCCTATTCTCATCAATAGCTCGGGCCCTGGTCTGCCCATCAGCACCAGCGATGAACATCAGAGGCTGCTCCCGCAAGATAACGGCGTCAACAGCAATCCTGGAGGCTACTCTGCCACGAGTGGAGACTGGAGCGCACCCAGCAAGGGTAGCTCTACCTCGAGGCCTGGTCAGCGCCCTCGTCGTGGTGGCCGCAACGCTGCCTCTAGCAGCCAAGGCATGTTGGCGTCGTCGTCGTATTTGCACATTTCGGGGCTTGACCTAATTTTTGGCAGATGCGAAGAATGACATGCTCTCCCCGCAGTGCAAGCCAGGGCCTGTGGACGACTCCAGCCATCCGCCTCCGTTCAATAGGGACGGTCCAACCCTGAACGCACAGATCGACAAACCCAAGAGCTGTTGCATGTCCGATATTAGATCCAAGGGCCGCTTCTATCTCTTTGTGTTCATGCTGGGCGGACTCATTGCCTGGTTCGCTCAGGATATGTGGGCTATGACTATCCTAAACCCCAGTGCCATCGAGAGGAGAAGGCTCGGATGGGATAGAGACTACACCAAACATCTTGCACAGGTCTCCGCTATGGAGGATATCACAGCCAAATGGGCTCGGGAAATCGAACAGCACGCTTCGTTGCGTGAGGCCATGCTCAAAGAACGGGCAGACTGGGAGAAGGAACGTGCTCAGGAACGTGCACAGCGGGAAGCTGAGCAACGTGAGGAGCGCGCAGACTGGGAGAAAGAGCGGGCTCAGGAGCGTGCTCAGTGGGAAGCCGAGCGACGTAAAGATCTCGCAGACTGGGATAGGAAACGCGCTCAGTGGCAAGCTGAGCAACGTGAACGCGAGCGTCTGCAAGAAGAACGAATGAAACTCGAACTGGAGAAGAAGCGTCGTGAGCTGGAGAAGGAAAAAGAGGAGGAGGAAAAGAAGAGGGCGGGGTTGAAGTGGCAAGACCCTCAGCCTGACCAGCTTTGCTTGCGCTACGGCACACGTAGGTATACGGCCAAACTTGAGAACGTCCCCAACGGATATAGCAGGATGAAGGCTTGTCACGAGACGCAGGCTTGGATCAACGGGCGATGGGCAACTCCATCACAGTGCGATGACGGGGTATGTAATATTCTTTGCCCTTCGAATTCGGCTTATTTACTGTGATCAACTCCCAGGGACTCTGGGGCGGTGTTCACGGAACGTGGATTGTCGACTGGGAAGAGAGCCCCTGCCGCTCTTACTTCCAAGACTTTAAAGATAAGGTACGCTCACTGGCTCTACTAGCTTGGGCTGTCTACTGAGGTCTTACACCATAGGGCTGCACGGCCGAAGGCTCGGGGAAACGGGTGCGTGCTTTTCTCTTCGAGTATTCCATCCATTTGCTCATTGATGCCCTCAGAGAATCGAGTCACAGATTCAAAATATACGAAGTGGTGATGATGCATTGAAAATGTGCGCTTCCACTCCCGCTGACTTCCATGGCCTCCATTTCGATGCTCCTCATTCGTGTGTTTACTGGGTACGTCCTTTGACCTTTCATTAGCACCGCATGCCTTTGAAGAAACTCATTATACTGATGGTTGAATAATGCAGGGAATCTACGGTGTCTGGGGGTTGTGGTTCATCGAGGACGGCTCCTGCGCATAAATACTGTATCATTCTAATGTCTGCAATCAGAGAGAATTCACGATGCTTGTAGCTTATTTCGGATGATCTCGATCACAACGCCCCTNAAAAAAATTGATATGGAACCAAACCCTCAGATGTCTTCCCCAAACGCCAATTGCCGCTGGATGCAACCGTTTCGAACCAATTATGTAGCCCGCAACCATAGGAGTCTGTACAGGAACTACAACCCGAAGGCTCCAAACTTCGTTGGTTCATTTCTAAGTGGTATTATGGAGTCGTCTGACGTTTCGATCTTGTGGCAGTACTGCGTGCAAAAATCTGCTATTCATCCACAAAATAGGTACCCATCTTTGCTCTGAGCAGTTGGATTGACGCGACAGAGGATTGGCTGATCACTCGTCAATGTAGCGTGTCTAATGGAGTTCCGTCAACGATATGCTCGGTAACCTTCACCAAGGTTATCAACCGTTCAGTCCTGGAATACCGCCTTCGCCACCACAAGGAGAGAGTTCGTCTTCGGCTTCGGTATGTTTCTTCGCTTATCCCCGTGAATGGTCTGCGTTAAATCACCTACTCCTCTCATAGGACTCTGAGACTGTCACCAGACAACATTTCTCGCTTATTCTGACTTGTTCCGTTCTGCGCTCTCTTGGTAGATCGCGGAAAGTTACTCCGGTCAAGGACAAGATAGTTGCGACTCAAGGCAATAGAAAATTGTCGCCAGGCGTAGGTGTCGGTTTCACTCGGTTCGACTGATGTCTGAATGATCTCCTTTATATCGTTATATCGTCGAATGCGAAGACGAAGAAGGGTCATAATATGAAGGGTATGCAACGACCGAATGGACATTCCCTTATAACAATCCATACACACAGGCTAAAGGTAAGCAAGCCACTGCCTCAGTCAACAAATCGAATTGAAATGGACCCTCGAAGTTGTGAGCAGTGGATCTGAACTGGAGATCAGAATGTAGGTGTCCAGCCCATCCAAGGGTGCAAATAGGTTGTTGGAAGCGTTGGTAACGTGCAACTCCAAGACCCGTTTCAAACAGCTCGTGAGGAGGGGCAGAACGCCCCTCGATGAAGCGGATAACAGTCGCCACGTATATCTGCGCGATGACATCTCGAACCGGGCTCTGCTTGATAGCATCAGAAGGCCATGAAACGGTCACGATCGCGATTCGGACCCGGAAGGGACATTGGACCTGTATGGGAAACATGCAAAACGCGCAGAAATAGTCGAGTCAATGTCAAGGGTTTTGAAAGTGGTGTTTGAACTATCCCATCCCCGATTTGCCGGAGCAGTTCTTCCTCTGCTTTTAAACGGGGTGGAAGGATTCATTTCAAATTCGGATGGCTGTTTTAAGAATGACGCCCAAGGCGACAAGGGAACCTTCATAAGGGTCCGATCTTTGTCGTCGTCAATCCACCTCATTGATTCGAGTGTTTCGGAGGCCGAGCTGAGAAAAAAAAGGCCCCGTGCCAGAGAGCCAACTTCCGTCGGCCTTGAGTGAGTTGTGGAACAGGACCACCTTGAGCTGGGGTAGGAGAGTGAGCAGGTGGCTTATTTTAGAGAAGAGGTCGCGGATGCCCTCTGGATCGCTCCCTCGGTCATTACGAGCGACAATGTCCAATCGTTGGACGAGTTCACCCTGGAGAACGGCGTTGTCGAACACGGACTTCTCGAGCGACTTGGTGAGGGAATCTAGGGCACCGAAGTCTTTCAGAACGACGTGCTCGAACAGCACGAGTAGCATGATGTTTCGCCACTCCTTGAAGACCTTCGCCAAGCACCATTTCGTTTCCTGTACAAAGCCTTGCTATAAATATGACCGTGGAGACTCTGGAAACTCGTACTCACCAGTGCCCTTCGCGCACGCCTTTCCCCAAGATCAGCGGTGGAATAGGGATAATGGAAGTTTTCCAGAGGTGGGGTAAGACATCCAGGCGTGGATGTCGCGGTGCGGGATATTGACTCCGAAAGTTCTGCAGGGAGGGCTCTCGAGGACATCATGAGTAATACTACGCCTCAAGGCCTCAGGGCTCCGCCTAATATAATGAGCGCACAAATATGTATACACATATCACCGTAAGTGGCACCCTTCTGCTACACAGCCGTCATCTGCTTTCCCTTCCCCAGCATGCCATTCCCAAGCTTCAAACGGTAAGTCGGAATGGCCTGCTGAGACGGGCACGTCCATCTTCATCGATTCCGATCTACTACTCCTGAGCCTATTTTCATCAATAGCTCGGGCCCTGGTCTGCCTACCAGCACCAGCGATGAACAGCAGAGGCTGCTCCCGCAAGATAACAGCGTCAACAGCAGTCCTGAAGGTTACTCTGCTACGAGTGGGGACTGGAGCGCACCTAATGAGGGGAGCTCTACCTCGAGGCCTGGTAAGCGCCCTCGTCGTGGTGGCCGCAACGCTGCCTCTAGCAGCCAAGGCATGTTGGCGTCGTCGCCGTATTTGCACATTTCGGATCTTGATCTAATTTTTGGTAGATGCGAACAATGACGTGCTCCCCCCGCAGCCCAAGCCAGGGACTGTGGATGCTGACAGGGACGGTCCAACCTCACAGATCGACAAACCCAAGAGCTGTTACATGTCCGATTTTAGATCCAAAGGCCGCTCCTATTTCTTTGTGTTCATACTCGGCGTGCTCATCGCCTTTTTCGCTCAAGATATGTGGGCTATGACCATCCTAAATCCCAGTGCCATCGAGAGGAGAAGGCTCAGATGGGATAGGGACTACACCGAACATCTTGCACAGGTCTCCGCTATGGAAAATGTCACAGCACAATGGGCTCGAGAAATCGAACAGCACGTTTCGTTGCGTGAGGCCATGCTCAAAGAACGGGCAGACTGGGAGAAGGAACGTGCTCAAGAACGTGCTCAGCAGGAAGATGAGCGACGTAAAGAGCGCGCAGGCTGGGAGAAGGAACGTGCTCAGCAGGACGCTGAGCGACGTCAAGAGCGCAGAGACTGGGAGAAAGGACGGGCCCAGGAACGTGATCAGTGGGAAGCTAGGCGACGTAAAGAGCACGCAGACTGGGAGAAAGAAAGGGCCCAGGAGCGTGCTCAGTGGGAAGCCGAGCGACGTAAAGATCTCGCAGACTGGGATAGGAAACGCGCTCAGTGGCAAGCTGAGCAACGTGAACGCGAGCGTCTGCAAGAAGAACGAATGAGACTCGAATTGGAGAAGAAGCGCCGTGAACTGGAGAAGGAAAAAGAGGATGAGGAAAAGAAGAGGGCAGGGTTGAAGTGGCAAGACCCTCAGCCTGACCAGCTTTGCTTGCGTTACGGTACACGTAGGTATACAGCCAAACTTGAGAACGTCCCCGACGGATATAACAAGATGAAGGCTTGTCACGAGACGCAGGCTTGGATCGGCGGGCGATGGGTAACTCCATCACAGTGCGATGACGGGGTATGTAATGTTCTTTGTCCTTCTAGTTTGCCTTATTTACTGTGATCAACTCCCAGGGACTCTGGGGCGGTGTTCACGGAACGTGGATTGTCGACTGGGACGAGAGCCCCTGCCGCTCCTACTTCCAAGACTTTAGAGACAAGGTACGCTCACTGGCTCTACTAGCTTGGGCTGTCTACTGAGGTCTTACTCCATAGGGTTGCACGGCCGAAGGCTCGGGGAAACGGGTGCGTGCCTTTCTCTTCGAGTATTCCATCCATTTGCTCATGAATGCCCTCAGAGAATCGAGTCACAGATTCAAAATATACAAAGCGGTGACGATGCATTGAAAATGTGTGCTTCCACTCCCGCTGATTTCCATGGCCTCCACTTCGATGCTCCTCATGCATGTGAATACTGGGTACGTCTTTTGCTTGGCACCGCATGCCTTTGAAGAAACTCATTATGCTGATGGTTGAATACTGCAGAGAATCTACGGTGTCTGGGGGTTGTGGTTCATCGAGGACGGCTCCTGCGCATAAATACTGTACCATTCCAATGTCTGCAATCAGAGAGAATTCACTATGCTTGTACCGTATTTCGGATGATCTTGATCACAACGTCACTGGAAACTTGATATGGAAACAGACCCTCAAATGTCTTCCCTCCAACGCCGACTGCTGCTAAATGCAGCCGTTTTGAACCAACTACAGTGCTCATTTTTTATTCAGTATATATGCCATACCAAATATGCAGCCTGCAACCAGAAGAGCGTCTGTACAGGACATTACAACCCGAAGACTCCAAACTTCATCGGTTCATTACCAAGTTGTATTATGGAGTCGTCTGACGTTTCGACCTTGTGGAAGTAATGCGTGCAAAATCTGATATTCATCCAACAATAGGTACCTATGTTTGCTCTAAGCACTTGGATCGACGCGACAGAGGATCGTCTGATCACTCATCAAAGCAGCGTGTCTGATGGGGCTCCGTCAACGATACGCTCAGTAACCTTCGCCAAGGTTATTAACCGCTCAGTTCTGGAACACCACCTTTATCACCACAGGGAGAGGGTTCGTCTTCAGCTTCGGCATATCTCTACACTTATGCCCGCGAATGGTGTGCGTTCAAAAATCACCCGCTCTTCTCATGAAGCGTCCACTGTTGATGAAGTATCGATGCGCCTCGTCGAGCTGCTCCTTAGTGCAAAAATGAATAAGTGGCAATGACGAAACAATCTTACCACTGCTTGGCATACTGTAGGGTTTCCTCTGCTGAATCAGGGAGCAATCAGATTCTCATTTATGAACAACGTCCGTATAACCCGGGCAGAAGTACTACGTTCATCAGGGCGACTCCGGACTCTGGATTTGTTGAGGTGGGGAAATGCTAATTGTGTGTGCGTGAAAAAAATTATTACGCAACAAGTCCAGCCAGCCTGGAACCTTCCAACCGAGCCTTCGTAACTCCTTGAGCATTTCTGTTCTGGTGTATCTGCAGACAGGGTGACATCTTTCATGCCAACGACACTGGAAATGAAAGCTGAAAATGTCGACTGATGAAAGACAATATTCCTACTCACGAATTGATGCACAAATAAGAAGAGCACTGTGACAACCTCGGCATGGAGGTCCGGATCTCTGCACTTCGAGTCTTTCATGAACCCGTCCTGACAACGCACCCACCAAGCAACGTCACAGGAGAGAGCTGACTCTTCAAAGTAAAAATACCTGTCCACAGGGTAATGTACCAAGAAATCGCTAAGGAACCTGTCTTTTTCACGTGGATTCGTGGTCTGTGTCGGACCCTTGTCTGCGGTGAATGTGTAGTTAGAGAAGCAAAATAAGAACATCTGGAGAGGAGACGGCCATACCCTTCCAGATTTGCAGGTAGCGGGCCCCGTAAATCGCGAATGCGCTCTCATGTTCAACAAATAACCACCCACACCTTGAACGGTCTTTCAAGAAATCCCTTAAGGACTTGTGGAACAATGAGTATGGCGAGGTGTGATCGTCGGTGGGAGGGATCGAAATTAACGAGTTGAGACTTCCGAGCACGTGGGTTGCTTCACCTGGAGAAGACTCCAGGAAGAGCCGAATGAATCGCGCAGATTGAGCATCGCCAGAAGGAGCGTCCAAAAGTCCGCAGCAGAAAATGAGGTAAAGCCAGCGAACTGTGAGCAGTGGATCCGAACTGGAATTCAGAATATGGGTGTACAGCCCATCCAGGGGTGTAAATGGGTTGTTGGAGGCGTTGGTTACGTGCAGCTTCAAGACCTGTTTCAAAAGCTCCTGAGGAGGGGCAGAACGCCCCTCCATGAAGCGGATAATAGTCGCCACATATATGAACTGCCCGGTGGCATTTCGAACCAGGGTCTGCTTGACAACATCTGAAGGCCATGAAGCGGGTAGTTGATATCGACGTCGGATGTCCGCGAACTTGTACTCGAGGAAAAGCGTCATGTCGGCATCGGGGTTATACTTCTCATCGAGAAATATCTTTCGCGTGGTGTAGCTTGCAATGTCGGTGAAGAAAGCTTGGATGTTGGGCTCTGGACGGGATGTAATGATGATGCGGAACGGAAAGGATGGATCGTTGGCGGCCTTGAGCAATGAGGAAAGAATCTCTGTCTGGTCGGCTTCCTTGGTTCGGGCCGCTACACGTGGAGATCGAGCGGTATCGTCGTATTGTTCCGCCTCGCATTCGTCTAGGCCGTCGAGGACAATGACCTTTGGCCATGACGATGTATCTCCATTGCTTCGACTATCTCGCAAGGGCTGCAACAGTAGCTGATCGAGCTGCACCTCGAGTTGCCGCTCGAAGATAGCAGGATTGCGTTCGACGCAGGAGAGAATCCGTTCACCGACGTCGCGCAATGCACCGTGCTGAACGAGCTGGTAGGCCAGGGTGGCCACCAGACACCTCTTGGACCGTCTGTTGGCCGGTCCGGCGAATGATGAGAAGAAAAAGCCGCAGGCAAGGATCCCCTTCGTATGGCAGGTGTCAGCAATCGAGCCCGCAATTGCTGTTTTTCCGGTCCCCGCGGGCCCCGTCATCCAAAGGATCTTCTTTGGCTGTCCGTCGCCATCCCCATGTAAGATCCAGCTAGTGACCTCGTCTTGTACCGCGACTCTGGTTTCTGGATGACACTTGGGCGCATCGCACCGTTCAGCAGAGTCATGCATGGCCCCTGCAGAAATATGATCTCGCAGGTCTGTTGTAAAGCGCTTGGTCAATTTCACCATGACTCACAATGGACGACTAAGGAACTTACTCTGGAGAGCGGCAGCCCTGGACCCTCCACCACGGCTATAGTAATTCGTGATGCCAAAGTTGATTTCCGAAGCGCTGAGTGTGAAGTCATGGGCCCTTTCGAAGGCTGAAGACATGAGGAGGAGCTTGGCGAGAGGAAGCAGGAGTTGGGCACGGAATATAGCAGTGTAACGTGCATAGCCATCCCAACCGTTGTGATTGGCTATTCGACGTGATCGTGTCTTATTTACTGCCCTTTCTGGATTCCTGCCTTTGCTGATGGTGTTAGCAATCTAGTTGGGACCTTGTGCCGTTACTCCTATCTAGAGGATGGGATGTACTGCGCAAACAGCATGATCAATGTCTTGACACCGCTTGGATGTGGAAGCGACAAAGCGCACGACGTAGTCAAGGCCATAATCTCCCCCCNAGCGCCCCAACGAGTGTTGAACCCACAAAAGTCCCTCCTCGTGGAATTTTCCGTCCTTCCGCGACTTGATCAGCTGGACCCCATAGTCAACCCAACCTTTGAGGGCAGGGCGCTCGCGAACCCGAGAACTTGTGGAAAATAAGGAACGAATGGAGTTGGAAAGTCGGTAAGACAACCATGCTTGGGGGGATTGGTATGGAGCTGTCGGCCACACGGCTGGGATGGCGGTGGTCAAAACGAAGATGACCACGGACACTGCAGTGAGGCTGATCCCGAGACCTGCCACGACCGGGTGCATCGTGGTCAGAAACGTGATCAAACCACCATAAAACAGCACGAGCGCCGCCAGCAATTGAAGGGGCAAGTAATCGATGATGGTAGGAACGCGCCACTTCTGGAGCACCGCGAATCGCATCTGTCGCAGAGTAAAGGTTTGCTCGGGAGAAAGAACGGCAGTTCCGACATCCCAGGTATACTCTGCCAGCCATTGCTTCACGAAGATAGTGAGCATCACCGAGTTGAGGGAGAGTATCAAACTGCAAACCCAGAACGAGTTGACGATGATAATACGGGAGCGAGGATTTTCATCCACGTTGGGTATTCCGGACGATTCAACAAGAAGAGCGGTGATGACCGCAGAGAAGAGTGCCGCCTGGTGAGATAGATGATGAGAGTATCTCGCTTGAAGTGACGGAGGACTCACGAAAACCAACCGAGTGTCAAGATTTCTGTGCCATTTCCCTATGATGCCTTTATCATACTCCCGAACGAGGAGAGCGCATTGGACCCAAGCAGCTCGAGTCGACGCATCGAGCGCAAGGTTCGCCGTGTCTTCGTTTTGCGGGGCCGGCTCAAAACCGATTTGACGTGAGCGGAAGTGCCCACCGGCGGTGGACCAGTCAGAGTCGGGGAGCGGGCAATCTTCAGCTTTGATAGACTTATTCCAATGTTCAAGGTCCTTCTCGATTGTTTCGCACCCAGTGACGAAGGGGTTGCTGCGGGTGGAACCTGGCTTCGACATCGGATGTGAGATGGTAAAGGCTGGCTGAAGTGCGTTTGTGCTAGACGGCGGGGCTCTGTGCTTTTATATTCGAAGATGACGGCAAAAACAATGGGCCTCGACTCATGTCAATAATATAGTTCCTGAGATACTGTCAAACCCAAAAGCGAATCGAAACCGTGTCGGTTCAAATGCAACTATGTGCCTGTATTGCCGTGTCGTAAGTCCGTAAGGTCGACTTCACGCAATATAAAACACATAAAGACTCACGTTATATTGTACACGTGGGGAGTGCATGTAGTGAATGGACGAATAGTGATGAAGACGATGCTCATAAAGTATCATGACGATGAGGAAAGCAAAACATGACATACCATCCCATCGGAAAACGAGAAGAAACAGGCGGACGGTGAAATCGATGAATAATTCAGAGGTAATACAAAAAAAGAGACGACTCAGATGCAACTAAGCAGAGCGGCATCTCCGGTTACGCATCTCCACTCCCATAACGGCACACCCATCCCGTCGACACCATGACTCCTGCCTCACCCTATCCTTAACCTTAGTAGCGCCTCCTGTCCTCCTCCCTTCAGATGCCTCCTTCTGCGGCTCACGTTCTTCCGGAACATAATACTACCGCACAAGAGTCTGCCCTTCCACATCCCACTTGCCTTCATCTCCACGTCCACTACATCCTCCCCATCTTCAACAGTCCCATGCCCCAGGGACGAAGGGCAAAACGCTGTCTTTCTTGTGCAAGGGTGCCTTGATTTTGACGAGGTTTGAGTGGAAGAGAGGCGCAGCTCCAACATTAGATGAGCATTTTTACCACTGCTCGTCTGCGGATCAACGGCAGCAACCAATTGCTCGCGTTGCCCCTACTTAAGCGCGGTGACGGAGGTAGCAGTCCCACTGTCAGATCCTACTGGTTTTACAATTACAAGTGCAGCGGAGGAGGCATTAGCCGAGACCAACTGTGAATCGATGTCCCTCTCTTGAGCACAAACCGATCTCCGGCGAGAGGGCGAATCTAGGAGACGTGGGTAAAAAAAAAAATAACTCTTTGCGTTGATGAATGTCTGCGACGTCCATCTCAAAACCTGAGTCGAACTTGGCCCCAGGTTTCAGGCCTGTGAGTACCATGCATACCATACCTCAGAATACACCGTCGTTGTGGACGATATATCAAGATACCTTGTGATACATGGGGCGTGTATAAAAGATGGCGATTTCTGAATCCCAAGTTCATTTTTTGCAAGATCTCACAAGGTTGCGTATCTAGAATGAGACATACCCCACCTTGAGAGGTATCATATGGGCACTTTGGTCGACGTTCAACTGCAATTCCGACGCTACAAAATACAGTGTCATTGAGCCAGACTATGGGGACCACGAGTTAGTAACGCCCACTCACCTTTCTGAAAAATGCCTGCCAGCCGCCTTTTGCAATCCATATCCCATAAATCGTGGCCGCAATTATCGCGCATGACCTCTAAGAACCTCTGAAATGTTTCCCATGTTTCCGATTCCACCTTCGATGTGTGTGTCGATTGGAGACCCTGTTGAATACCCGAAAGAGTCGATTTAACCCACCCCTTGGGTTGCTTCTCGGCTCGGATAGTCCCCTCTGCTTCCATGAAGGCCGTGGTGATGCTGAGGATTTTTGTACAAACCGACCACTGAGAAAAGCGCAATCGCGACAATAACAATGCAGTGAGAGATAGGACCATTGTTACCCTGCCTCTCGCACACTCCCTGGTCAAAACGTCAAGAATGGTTCCTTGAGGGACATTAAAAGGATATGCCCTTGCGTCTGAGTAGACTTCAGCGATCGCTCGGAATATATGCACGAAAGCCGTCTCCATCGAGCCGAGGCGCTCGTCGTCCAAAAGGAAAATGGTCCGCTCGCCGTCGGCAAGCAGCCGAAAGAAGCTCGGGAGAGCTCCCGCTTGATCTTTAGGGGAAGGGAAAGGCAAGTAACAGCGATGGCAATAGTCGACGGACACATTTAGGATGAAGGCGGTTATGAGAACATGGTTGTGGTTATAATCCAAATCGATATCCTGCCACGGGGAGGAGGGAAATGCATCCAACATCAAGGTGGCAAGCGCTTCGAATCGCTTGTTGGTCGGATCGCTTACTGGCAAATGGGTTCTCATAGATCCTGAGTGCATCTGGTAGTCCCGGAGAATATTGGGATTCTCGTGGAAACCCTCATGGATATCCTAGCCCACATGATGTGAGCAGATTGACACGATCGTTAAACGGTAAGCATACCTGTACCGTCCGAGCCGCCAGCATACGAAGCTTCCAAACATCATCCTTCAAATCCTCCAGGGATGGTACAGCAATGACCGCGGCGGAAAGTGTGCGTAGTAGAGGCCGAAGATTGTCGTGAAACTCCTTATCGGCGGCTTCACCGCTACTAATATGGTCGAGCGATTTTTGGCGACGTAACAGAATATGCGTCGAAAGTTGGACTGCTCGGGTCATGTTTTGACAATGATCCTTGCTTAGCAGTTTCCCATCCAGATATGAGGTCATGAGGCGACAGCAGTTCGACGCTTTCGTATTGCACGTCGCTTTCAAGAGCACGAAGAGGGTGAACGACATCGAAAGGGTCCACACATGCTCTTCTTCGAACTCGGCACCCACTGTGAGTGCGGTTAGTGGCCAGCTTTCCGGGAGTTTTATCTCTGTCGCGAAGCGTTAGCGATAATAGGACGGCAGAAGAATCGTCTCACTTACCTACGTCAGAGGTCTCGTTTCTGGGAGACATCTTTACTGAGGTGTCCCGTTTCAATAGACCGTCTTCTAAAAATATTTGGAACGTCCGTTTTCTAACAGCGGTTCGCAGGGATGGAGCCCTGGCAAGGGTGGACGATGTTGATAGCTCGAGAAGCGAATTCCATCCGTCTTTTGCCCTGCTGGGGTCGACCCATTTGTGACGGACCAATCCCAACAAAAGCCAGATACCGGGCTCAAATTCGGGGGAGTCCTGAATTTGAAATGGAGATTCGGAATCCTGAAACGTGGAAAGGTAGGTGTGGATGGTTGAATAGACCTGTAGGAATACCGATTTTTCTAGCAATTCGCCAAGGTCATTTACCAACTGCAGTGCGCGTTCGGCATCTTCTGATTCAAGGACAGAAATAGGCATGCAGTCTGCACACAATACGCAAAGAGCCTGGGGAGCGGCAGTGTCGGAAAGGGAGGCTGCACATGAGAAAACATCCTTGATTATGTCTGGGTTCCAAGTTCCTAAAGAACGTTGGACCCATATCAGACCTTTGGTTTCGTACAGTGCATCTTCGCGGGACCGGATAATCCGAATTCCGTGGTCTACCCAGTCCCCGTCTCTGGGCATCTTCAAACGAGATTGAGCTTCTGGGAAGAACCATCGGGATACGGAATAGGAGATTCGATGGAAGAGCCATGCCTGGGGGGACTGGTAAGGGCACAGGGGCTGCCACACTGGGGCGATTGTGGTCAAAACAAAGATCAGGACCGAAACTGCGATCAGTGAGGTTGTGGTCGCCGCAACGATTGGGTGCAGTATCCACAGGAAACTGATGAGACCGGCATAAAAGAAGAGGAGCGCAATGACCAATTGAAGGGGAAGGCACTCAATGATGGTAGCAACTTTCCATTGGCTAAGCGATTGGAAACGGAGATGGCGGAGAGTGAAGCCCTGCCTGGGGGAAGGGACGAAAGACCCCACATCCCACACATATTCCGTCAGCCATTGCTTCGCTAGAATCGTGACAAGCACAGTATTCATAGCGAGGACTAAGCTGCAAAACCAGAGTGCGTTGGTGGCGACGCTATGGGATCTGGGAGCATTGGTTTCGTCTGGACCAAGCAATTTGGAGGATTCGACAAGGAATGCCGTAACAACGGCGGAGAAAAGCGACGCCTGTGCTCAAGGGTTTAGGGAAAGCTATCTCACAATCAATCTTGGCACGTACAAATACCAATAGTGTGTCAAGTCCCCGATGCCAATTGCGTAGTATTGCTTCGTCATAGTCACGGACGGCTTTGACACACTTGACCCAATTGCGCGACCGAGCCTCGTTGGACGATGTCTGGTCAGTCTGCTGGAGCCATTGGGAACGGGTGAAGTTGTTATAGCCAACGTCCTGGTAGTCGAAGGCTGATTCGATGTGAGAGTTGGAACTGGACATGGATGAGGGCTTAGTTAGGTGGGGAGGTGGGTAGTTGATAGAGCGAGGTCCCAACTGAGTTCTGAGGCAACTCCGATACACCAAATATATACCGAGCAAATGGTGCTGACAAAATATCCCGCAATTCAATTGCATGAGCGTCTATTGTCCTGATCGGGAACTGTCATTGAAGTCAAAAACATTACATGGTACGCTTGGAGACGCAATAAAGTAAAGAGTGGTCTGCTTGTGAAGTCGTGAATGGAGGAATAGTGATACATAGAAAACCATACTCGTGAGAGGAGGAATGAGGTGACGGTGGCGAGAGCAGAACGGAGTAACAGGAAAAATCCCGGGAACGAAGACCTGATAGCTGTAAAAGAAGATTGAAAAAATGGTAGTACAGAGAACACGAGACCGACCATGTCCGATGGAGCCAGGCAGAGCGGCATATCCGCTTACACATTTACCCCTCACATAACAGCACACCTATCATGTGGGCAAAGCTGCTCACACCACGACTCCTGCCTCGCCTCCATATCCTTGACCTTAATCACCCCTCCTGTCCTCTTCACTTCAATAGACACCTCCTTCTCCGGTTCACCCTCCTCCGGAACATCATACCACCACACAAGCGTCTGCCCCTCCACACGCCACTTGCCTTCACTAACCTTCACCTCCACATCCACCACGTCCTCTCCATCGTCAACAGTCCCGGGAACGATAGGCAAAACACTGTCCTTCTTGTGCGACGTTGCCTTGCCTTTGACGAGGTTCGAGTGGAAGAGAGGCGCAGCTCCAACCACTACTCGTAGCAACCGAGCCAGCCGACTGATTGCCCCTGAGGCCAGCAGACGGAGGGACTGGCGAATCCATCATCCCAGCTCAATTTCAGATGAGTGCCACTATACCGAGCTGGGCAAGCAGAAGCAAGGGGTCCGACGCGACCGTGAGCGTGTCAAGAATCAAGATCATTGGAGAGCGTCGCCCACCAAAATTTTGCGGTAAAGGGCAGTAAATGCATTTTGAGTTCATCGAGGTAGAGTCTTTCCCTACTGAGGATGTTCCCTGGGTCCTCGACTTGGATTGACGCGTCGACCGCCGTGCGCGCGTTGTCACCGAGATCTGAGATGCGATCGGACTCGAACGCGTGAGGAATGGTGACATAATACCGCTTGACGGGAGGACCTTGGACAATCTCCTCTTCCTTCATTTCTATCCCGACGCCCACCAAATTTCAACAGGAAACGCGACATGAATAAAAACAACGAAGCCGTGAACGAGAGAAGGCGAATTCGTGCTGAGAGATCGAGGAAACGTGCCCAGAAGTCGGACCAGCTGAAGGACGAGGTGTGCTGTGCTCTCTGCTGCAATTGTTTTTCATTTTTGCTAACAATAGGAAGGGCAACGAAGCTTTCAAAAGTGGTGAATACAAGAAGGCTGCCAGGCTATACGCCTCCGCGATTGAGCAATATGGGCCGAAACCTGTGCTTTTTTCGAACCTAGCAGCAGCATTGAGCAAACTTGAGCTGTGAGGCGGGCGAAACGCGTTCGTCTAGTTGAATATCATCTGAATTCGTCTTTTTAGGTGGAGGGAAGTGGAATGGACGGCGACGACTGCCCTCAAATTGGAGCCTGCGATGACCAAAGCTCGTTTCCGAAGAGCCATGGCCCGCAAGGCCTTGAAACGATGGGAAGCAGCAACCCTCGGTATATCTTCCAACGAGACAATCCTATCTGTGTTTCTCTGACTGTCTTCTCTAGATCTAGAAGCTATACTCAACCATGACCCGTTTTCCTGTCCAGAGGCTCGTAATGAACTCGAAGCTGTTCGAGAGCTCTGGCACAAAGATGCTTCTTCCGACCACGAAGACAGCGACGATGACTACTTCATTCCCGGAGATCGTGAATGGCCTAACTATCATGAAGACCCTTTTGTGTATGAGGCAGACTCAGATACAGAGGATTGTCTCCACAAGGGGAATGGTGTCGCGTGCCGCTTCTATAATCACGGCGGCTGCTCTCGCGGTGAAAAATGCACCTTTTCTCATTCACCTGATGAAAAAAGCGTTCGAGACGAACTGTGAGTCCCGTTGGGGAACTATTAGACGGTTGCTGAGCTTCTTTTTTTNAAAGCGGAAAGAACGTCTGTCTCCACTACCTGCTGGGAGACTGCAAATTTGGCGACCTGAACTGCATCTATTCGCATGACGATCGCTATCTCCCACTTCCTGAGTGGTGGAAGGATTCTGAAGCTATCGACAGAGCCCGAACCCTGGTCACCGGAATGGAAGGGACGTTCCTTCGTCCAGCGGAGTATGAGCTTTTCCTCCATCTGCACCCAAATGGCCAAATGCTTGGGAAGGGTCCATTGCGAAAGTTGCTGAACTCTCGTCTGCAAAAGACCATCGAACGCTTGGATGCTGCCAAGGTAAAAGAACTACCCAAACCAACAGCAAAGCAGCCATCCGGTGTGGCGCCTTCTACCACTCGAGTCATTCTCCTGGTATCCCTTCAGAAGGAACCGTTTTTCGAAGACATCAACTCCCCTATCCTCGCCGCACTCAGAGCCAAACGCAAGGTAGTTCAAGCATTCAGCCCGACCTACGCGCTCGAGATGCTCTCTTCGTCAAATCTGGATGGCGTTCTCATCACAGACGCCGGGATTGCCAAGAAGAACGCCGCATTTCTCCTGCGGGAACTCGTCAATTACGCCAAGTCTGGTGGAGTGGTAGTCGCCGGGTGCATGTTCAGTGGCGGTATTGCAGGCAACGACTTTGAGAAGTTCTTCCGAAACTTTGGTTTGAACTGGGAACGAGGCTCTTACCATCGGACAACGTTTTACTCGAATCCTGCCAACAAAGTAGTCGCGGCCAACCCATCTCTAGCTCCGTTTTACAGCATGAAGGCTTTGCACGCCGACGGAATCTCTTCGGATATGGCGTTGTATACGCCAACCACTGCATCTGTGCTTCAATCTCTGGTTTTTGCTCCCGATCGAATACAAAATCTACGCGAAGCTCCAGTAGTCATAGCCAGGGTTGGGACGGGGCATGTGGGATACGTCGGCGACGTGAATTCGGAAAAGGAGTCGACCAATGTATATCTTGCTATGCTCGGTCTCTTGGACGCTCCTTTATCGGCCCCTCTGTCCAAGCCCCCAACAACTGCTACGAGCGTCCCAACTCCAAAAGCCTTTGCTCCGGCATCCACCAATACATTTCAACCAAAGACAGCCGCTTCTACCTCAAAAGCTCCAGCTCCACCGGCGCCAGCCCCTCCCNAAAAACAGCCCCCTGGTTATCGCTTTGCTAGACGGTCCAAGCAGCCATTTCACCAGAACTTATTCCCAACAGTTATCTCTCCTTCGTAGCAAATCGAAAGTCGAGATCGTCTACACGCGTCCAGACCTCGAGCAACGTATAACTTCAAGGGCAATCCGCGGAATATATCTGGCCGATGGTGGCATCTTCAAGACAGGCAACCAACCACTCCTTCCAAAACTCGCCGAATACGTCAAGTCGGGAGGCAACCTCGTCGTGGCCGGACTCTTCCCTTCCATGCTCAACCAGCCCGGCTCGAAATGGTTTTTCTCAGCGTTTGGGCAAACATGGACGACGGGCTCTTACAAGCGGGAAGTGTATGAGCTCATCATGAGCGCCGAGCTGGCGAAGAAGAATCCATCGCTTCCGGAGATGTACAGTATGAAGTCTCTGAACCTCAAGGATATCGATCTCGACGTTTTGGTGTATCTCATGTCTCCGGATGACGAAGACGAGTACGACTGGGAAGACGACGATGAAGACGATATACTAGATGCGCCGATCGTGCGAGCGAGGATTGGCCGTGGTGCTTTGGGATACATTGGAGATGTCGTTGGCGAACAGGAGACGAATTCCGTCTTGTTGGCGATGCTTGGTTTACTTCACCCCGAAGTGGTGTCGCCACCAGTCCGGAAATCAAGAAAGTTCGTCCTGTTCCTGTCCTTCAGCGACAGCAAGGACGAGGAGAGGATGTATGGGCCGCTCTTGAAGAAGCTTCAACAGAAGATCGAGGTAGTCCGTGGGCTATCGGTCGAACGGATGGCCGATTTGGTATCTTCCCCCGACCTCACGGCCGTCTTCATTGGCTCCTCATCCATCGCCCAACCAGCCAACGCATACCTCCTCTCACGGCTCGTGGCGTTTACACAGGAGAGAGGAGGTACCGTTATCTTTCTGGAGGGCTTTGCGCGGCAAGTCTCGATGCCAGAATGTCGCCCATTCTTTTTGGACGCGTGGGGACTTGACTGGAGGGGTTACCCAGGCGGCTACGGAGTCGAGAACGTCGAGCTCAACGAGACAAACACGTTGGTTGCTGTACACGCGGAACTGCTGCCGAAGACGCTAGACTTGTACCGGGAGCGAGGTTTGGTCTCGTCGAATCCACAAGATTTGGTGTATGTTCCCGAGACACCCCGTAAACCCCAGTGGGACTCGGAGCATGGCTCGTATGCAGCTCCCGTGCTCTACGCAACTGTAGGCGAGAAGGGTCACGTCGGGTATGTCGCTTCGATGTCGCCGCAAGTGGATTATGAGAGGCTGGTGTTTGCGGTTGCTGGACTCTGATTCTTGCCCTTTCCTTCCCTCTCTGCTCTGTTTTTTGCCGTTATTGTAACTTAGTACCATGCTGCTTTTACTGTAAATCCTAAAAATGTTTTACTAACTTGCGTTCCACGATATGTACGTAGTAATCAGGATGTGAACGGGTCCGGTATGTGACTAAAGTTTGGAAGAAAGTGTCTATGGCGAGCGGTAAAGCAGAACGGTGGTAAAATAAACGACGTCTAATTCAGAAGTCTTCCAAAATTATCTTCGACTTTTATTTTAGAGAAAGCACAGTCCTTTAAAAATGTATCAAAGATAGTGTCGTTTCGAAATCCTATAATGTTTCTTTCCTGAAAAACGCGTATCCTTTGAAGATTAGGCAAAATCTTCCCCCAAGCCATCGCGTAATCGCAAAAGTGTCTCCGCTTAGATGGAGTGCTCACTTGGCCAGAGTAATGAAGTCCAAAGACCGTGATTCCAGGGATGGATAACAAACTTGGAGGGGGCTCAATATCCTTCTCCAGATAGTTCTCATCGCCGAAGCAAGACAGCCTCAGCTCTCCCAGTCTGGGGCAGTGGTATCGTATCGTATTTAACAACGGTACGATGTGTTTGAAATTACGAGCAGTCGGCTGGAAGTGGATGGAAGTGATGTTGACGCCGTGGACTGAGAGAATTTCGTCCAAGTGGGAGGAGGTCGGTCCATATGTGAGGACGAGCTTGTGAAGGTTCGGGAAGCTGCCAGTGTCGAATTGCGACGCGAACATAGAGGCTTGCTCGTCGTGGTGCCATGTGAGCTCTTGAATGGACGGCCAGGACTTCCCTTGCCACATCTCCTTTGTTTCCTTCGACCGTTCGGGATTCTCGAAGATCGGGGGGTCCATGTACCTCAGGCGGGGGTGTGAGTCCATGAAGGCAACCCACTGTGAGATGGGAAGGCGAAAGTTGTTTATCCAATAGACGTATTCCAAGGTAGGAGATATGATATCGCGCATAGGTAGGGAATCCCAGTGACGGGTACTCTTGGTATTCAGAATGATGAGATTAGGCGTTAGATTGCATAGCCGTGGGGCAAGCGTCAACAGAGGTGGGTCGTGGTCGGGTTCAAACGTCCACTTGAGGTCGGGGATCAAAAGGTCCAAACGTTTGACGAAGCTACCGAGCTTTCGGTTGTCGTCTGGATCTCGTACCAGTGGGAAGTGGTCAGCAGCTTCCACCGCTGATTCCAGCTGCCTCACTTGGGTGACGATAATATGCTCGTAGAGAATTGGAGCGGCCAAGGTATACCACTGCCAGCACACGCTCATCAGATTCACTTTCGTGGCCTTGGCGTACGTTGATCAGATCAAATGAGAATGTATACATATATAACTCACCATGGAATTCTGGTAGCGTTCGATAGCAAGTCCCGAGAGACAAGTGCCCTCGTTGATGTGCCTCAACTGAGGGTGCTCGAGCGAATCGGGGACATCCGTAGCAGATCGCATGATCTCGAGCCATATTTCTGGGGGAATGTTAACGTGAGGCACTATTCCCTGTTGCGGTTCTGACATGGACGTTACTGGAAGGATTGTGATCGTAAGGGAAGAGAATAGAAGGGCATTGCGAGCCCCACTGCCCGCCCGCCACATCCGATCTGACTGGAGGGTTTGGCTTTCCCACGAGATATGTATGTCAGTCCACAGTGGGAGTGTATCGAAGATCTGAGGCGGTTTGAACGTTGAAAAAAAGAATTAACATCTACCATAGCATTAATACCGAATAAACCAGATTTTAACCGGTTCAATTTACTTGAAATCCACCTTCTGCTAACGACATGAACTCGAACCGATGAGACTCCCTGCTATGAGCAAAGTAATATTCACGTAACTTCTCCCTACCCTCATCAACCAGCTCTTCCTAAACCCTGCCAAGCACGATATTCACATCTCCAAACATACATGTTGTCAATGAACGACCAACCGCCGAGGAGTTCTTTACTTCACCAGCACCCAGCACCAGCTTGGCCGTCACAATGTCAACTCGTTCGACATCACAAATTGTCAGGCGGCCTCTGAGACGTGTGTAGACGTCTGCCCAAGCTTCGCCTTGATCTCGCGACGATATCCACGGAGATCTGGCTCACGGTAATCGCTGGTGAGGCCTCCACCGATTCAAATACCAAACATCTAGAAGAAGAGGCATCAATGTTAGAGGCGAGTGGGTATGGTTGAGGTTGCCTCACATTACGGAAAACCAGCCCTATCTCCCTGCATACACTGTCTCCTAAAGATCCTCCCCAGAATGATCCTGAATGCTAATCCCAGATGATCGAAGCTCTGATCCCAACCCCTTCCAGCCTTCAGCCAGCATACAAAACTGCACCGCTTGCGTCTCGTCAATAAACTTGACCGTTCGCAACTGGGGAAAACATTGGCGGGCCTCCAATACAAAGTTGAGTACCGTTTTCATCGTCCGGGGTGCGAGCAATCCAGAGGAGGTATTCTGGAGGCCGAGGGTGGTGACGTTTGGGAAACGACACGACGATTTGATCAGAGATTTTTGAAGGTTCCAGTAATGCGTAATATAGAGCTCCTGCAGGTTTTGACAATGCTGCTCGACCTGGGCGAAATATGAATTGGTGTAATTTGTCTCGACTGAGACGTTGAAGATGAGGTGAAGGAAGGTCAGCTTGTACCCATGGGTCGCAATGAGGTCGTCGTGAGCTGGGGAGATCTCGGATGGAGGGCCCAGTCGAAAGGGACTGGGAACAATCCGGACGAGTCGGTCGAGTGCTGGCCAGCTTGCTTGGTTCCGATGGATATCCCGGAGCCAGGGAATCCTCCCAAAACTGTCGTCTGCAGTCATTTCCCGGAGCGTAAGTTTCCGATAGTCTTCCGAAGTCAGTGGGCGTTTTACGTCGAAGAAGTGGACCGGAGGGTCCAGAGCGGTGAGGTTCGTGTGGCTGGTGAGGAAGGATGCCCAGGCGATGGAGGAGACCCCAACGACGTGAGGTTGGTCGATCCATTTGAGGTATTCTAGATGCCTGGAGGCTGAGTTGAGGAAGAAAGCTGGGCTCTGTTGCTTCCGACAAGGTAAAAACTTGTCATAAATGCAAGAGGCCAGGAATACGAGGCAAGATAGCCTCGGGAGCTGGTTCAGGAGCACTGCGAGTTGATCCAGGATACCGGCCCTCGTTATGACCTGATCTATGATCTGGTGCTCCTCGTAGACGTCGATAGTCAGGTATATGTCCAGTCGTTGGACGTCATCTCGTGGTTTGGCAGTTGCCGTGATGAAGTAATGCAGGCGAGTAAGGGAATCCACCATGACATGCTCATAAAGGATGGGGGTGGCCAGTTGGTTCCACTGCCTGGATACAAGCACTATATGTCTTTTCGTTTTCTGATGCATTCTTAGACCTCATATCAGAGTCAATTAACAGGACACTCACCAACGAGTCATTATATCTCTTGTATGAAGGCTCCTTTTGAAATCCTTTCTCGTCGCGCCATACCGTTCCAAAATGCAGGGGCGGTCTGAACGGGTCTGGAACAGCACTCGCATAGCGGAAGATATCAATCCATAGTTCGTTGGGGAGCTCTACCATGTCGTTGTCGATGTTTGAGGTCAAGAAGGGGGGATATCTGAAACGATGGTCACAACCATTTCGGGACCGTTGATAGCGATGACAAGCACGCGTTTCTCACACGCTTGAGGTTGAACAGCGACCACGACGATGACCTCACCAGACCCTCTCTCGACGCTACAGCAAGCTATCAAAGCCCGTTCTCCAATAACATACTCGACCTCCCCATCGCCCCAGGATGCAAGCCCTTCTTTGGCCCAAGCCAGTCATCTCGTCTTCTCCAATTCGGAAGCAATACCCAAAGCCGCACCGACAAGGTTTCGGAAACCAGGAGCGTCATCGTCAACGACAGTCAATGAAGCGGATTTCTACTCGTTGGAAGCCTTGTATATCGCCTGGCTTCTCAGGGATGCCCCGGCTGCAGAGTATATGAAGCAGTCGCGGGAGCATGGGATCCCGGTCAGCGCTTTTGTGAGCGTTACGGAGCGTAAGAAGGTAGTAGATTGGCTGGAAGGCAAAGGTGGTATTGATGAGAGCAGAATACTGCAGAGTAAGTAGCTTCTTATACCAATCTGCAGCGGGGTGCTGAATTACACTAGGTTCTGCAGCCGGAGGCACACCTCCTGGTACCCCACCCCGGACGCATGCATCTCTTCCACTGAGTTCTTCGCAAAAGGCCAAAGCAGCCGCTACGGGGGGAGAGAATGCATCTCCCGTGAAACGGCGTTATGTGCCAGATGCAGCTGATGTTGAAGTCGTGAAACGAATCAAGGAGAACGAAATCGAACTGAGGGACCGTAACACCGTTATACGCGGCATCAAGCCCAATGTAAGCTCGGAAACTATGTTCGTATCAACAGTTACTAATTATCCTCTAGAATTTCTCTAATGTCCGAACTGCTTGGTCAGAGAAACTCAAGAAACTCAGAGAGGCGAGCAAGAGCAGCGGGACATCGTCGAACTTCCCAAGCACTTCGACGGAAAATAAGCTCCCTGCCCGCAAATCCAAAAACAACTACCCTATCATCATCATCTCTTCCTCTCCAACCGCTCTCATCACCATGCACAACGTCAAGCGCTTCTTGCAAGAATCTGTCTTCGAGACCTCCCAGGACGCCAAAGCTCGTTCTGCGGCCGAAGGCAATCCCAAACCGGAGGATATGATTCCTCTATATCGAAAAAAGACCATAATTGACTCGAGCGGCAAGGAGATCGAGAGTCATTCTCGGTATTTCGTGGTGGATAGTGTAGAGGCGCTCTCTAAAGTTCGTATCCTCATTTTGAACTAACTGCCCCTCGTACTGACCATCACACTAGTTTGGTCCAGATTGCTGGGACCGAGTCGTCTGCGTGATGACTACTGGCCAAGTCTGGCAATTCCGACCATACAAATGGAACGAACCTCGAGTGCTATTCCACCATGGTCAGTCTGATATATGCTTCTTGATGGAAGGTCTTTGTCACTCACGCGAGCAACAGTGAAAGGAATCTACGTCTCATGGTCGAACGATCCTCCAAACCACAAGATCAAGGATTGGAATGTCACGGAGCTAAAGGTATGCCCCTCGCACGTTCTTTCCCTCCATTAGACTGTCCTGATCGCTGCTCTAGATCGATCCTCACCGGAGACACGTTGACAAATCAACAGTAGCCTCGTTCTGGAAGACTTTGGATACTTGGATACAGGCTAACAAGCCTTGGCTAATGACATGATATGTAGCTAAGCTGACGATAGGTTTGAATATCATAGTTGTACACTTTTCATAGTCCACGGATGTCATTGCCCTCCTACGCTAGTCGTCCGTCATCTCAAGCAGGATCGGCGTCCATAGGTTCGTTCGGCAATAGCCTAGGGCTGTTCAAGGGCTCCCTGAAATGGTCTTCGACGCGGATCCCGAGGGAATTGCAGCTCTCCAAAAAACTGTTGAAGCCTTTGGTATGGCATCTTTGGAAATGCAAGATAATGGCTTCAGAGAAGATGCGAATGGTGCGGACATTTGGGAACAATTTGGGGGTCCAGAAAAGGATGTCGTCGAAGAATTCCTTCCTCTCGTATTTGGTGAGTTGGTGGGCGACAGGTTGGAAGCCAACGGTGGTTATTCCGGGCATGGGAACCGGCTTGTCGTCGTCGTCGACATCCAGGCCCGTCGGATTGACCGAATAGAGGATTTCGTGCAAGACGGGGCAGCACTTTGTCAGTGTTTCGAATAATCGCCTTGTAAAGCAGCGGTCGACCTGAACGTGGATGGTTCGCAGAGACTTTCCGTGCGTAGCTAGGAAAGAATCAAACGCTAGCGGTGATTCATTGTGCAAGAATACAACGGTGTGGAGATTTGGGAAAGTACCGGCTGGAAATTCGGGGGTAATGAACGTTCTGACGGAAGGATAGCCGTCGGAGTAGGAAGGTTGGCAGGGAAAAATCAATTCCTGGATGGATGCCCAAATATCTTGTGGCCCTTCTTGAGTAGGGTTCTCAAACCGAGGTGGAGCATAAAGCCGCAAAGAGCGGTGTGAAGCAAGGAAATTGAGCGGCATCCTTGTTAGAATTCCTCGCTCGATCGTGGCGTGGAGATATCGCAAATGCGGAATGACCGTTTCATCAGAGAAAAGAGTTTCGAGCTCCCCACGGAAAGGCGGGGTAGTGAGCACCACGAGATTTGGCGTGAGCCGACATAACTGCAGCAGCGTGCTAGGATCTAGCGGATAATTTCCTTCAAGGAGGATGTCTATCCGCTTCACATAGTCGCCTAGCTTTCGGGATCCCCCTAGTCTTTCGATGAAAGTGGTTTCAGATCCGAACGTCTCCAGTACCGCTTGAAGTCCTCGAGGCTTGAGCACCATAACTTGCTCGTAGAGATATGGTATCCCGAAGGCGTACCATTGGCGACAGACGAGCACGACGTATCGTTTGGTGACCTTCGTATTATCAGCTCCATGAGGATGTACAGAAACATCGTTTGACCACTTACAAGGGATTGTTTATACCGCTTCAAGGCGTACGCCGTCAATTTCAGCTTTACCCGGAAAGCATCCAAAGCCAACTCTGGATGCTCCAAGGAATCTGGTGTTGCCGTTGCGTACCGGAGGATGTTGCACCATATTTCCGCGGGTACCTCTGGGAGATGGACTGGTGGCCTCTGGTAGGCTTGTTTTGCTGACATGGTTGGGAGAAGAACAAAGGGAGTCCAATGTTTTTGGCAGCTGCAGGTGGGTGGCGGTGAGCACAATTTTGGGAGTTCTGCGTATCGCCTTCTTGGCTCAGTTGGCTAGAGCGCAGGTCTCATACGTTCGTATGAGTGAGCAAAAGGCTCACGCAATCCTGAGGTCGCAAGTTCGAGCCTTGCAGGGGGCAGAATTTTTTCTTTTGTGCTGTAATCACCAGGCGTTTGCATATCTTCTGTGAATTTCTGTTTTCTGCGTGACGGGCCGTGACCGCTATATTCAAACCAATGAATTAGTGGATTGCGAGGCAGCATGTTGCTTACGGTCGGGGAGGTGTTGATTTGACAAGCATAACAAACAGTAGCAATCACATCGAGTCATTCTGCTCAAGTAAATAATTATGCAAACGGCTGTTAGCATCTCACTTAGCCTTCCCTTTCACCTCCAAAATGTCCCAGGGCGATGCGCATGCACAAAATATTGGTTCTCATCTCCCGACGGAGCTCTGGCTTGATATTCTGCGATCGACCGTGGATGTCCCGGATTCGTTTGAATACCCTCAGATATTAGCGGAGGATTTCCAATCGCATTACGACGGGCTGGGGACTGGCGTTTTCCTAAGCAAGCATACCGCCGAGCGCTTTAAAACATCCTTGGTGAGCTACTTCGGTGAAGACAGTGGTTTAAATGAGCAGAACCTAACTGAATTCGCTCTCTTCCAGAACATGAAGGCGCATTTGGTGTGCGTCTGCCGCCAGTGGTACATCTGGACCATCCCGTGGCTCTACGAGCACGTCCGGGTCGAAAAATGGGCCATTTAGGACTACTACTAGATACTGTAGCCAGACCAGCGGTCATCAGGAATGCAGATGACACGCAAAAGCTCGGTGACTTTGTCAAACGTTTGGACCTCGTAGCCCCAAAGCTTCGATGGGTTCAAGTGCAAACGAGCCCCCCTCTCTACTCTCCCGCCCCGCAATTATGCAAGCTTTGCCCTAATCTCGCTACTCTGGTCACCACAGTATGCGACCGGGACAGTGGGGAGGCCGTCCCGTTCTCCGATGTCATATCCCCTCGATTGGAATCAGTGTGCTTCATCGGGACGGGAGTCCGACTCGCCATTCCTGAATGGATCGCCTTCATGGACTCACATCCTCGTTTGTCTTTCGTCTACCCTCCCAACCTCAAAGGGACAATAGAAACTAGGAGGAAAGGATGGAAGGGAAAGACATGGCCATCGATCCGAGAGATTGTCTGCACCACGACTCGGAGTATTCAAGCCAGGATATATGCATCACAATTCGAGCCGGGAAGCTTTCCAGGCCTTCAAAAACTGGCCTTTCCCCTTAAACCACCCGAGATGTTAAATCTCAAGCCTTTGCTTTCGGCACACGGAAGGCATCTCATTTCGATTCACTTCAAAGCTCCTTCCGATTTCAATCTTGTGATGTCATTGGCAGCGTCTATGGGCTCTCACTGCCCCCACTTGCAAGAATTAGTCGTTTCCTTCTCCCTGATCAACCTACTAGAAGATATGGATCGAATCATACCTCCAAAAACTCCCCGCCTCCCTCCAATCACCGTCCTTGGGGTTGGGTATGCTTCATACGCACTGGCTCCGGGCCACCTCGGAGGCCCACATATAATGGCCAGATTTTGCAGGCATGTTCTGGCTTGGGTCAAGGTATTTGCCAATGCCTTGGAAAAGGTGTGGCTCTTTGATGAAGAGAATGTCATTTGTCTCCAAGAGGCCAACGATCAGGAGGGAATGTTGGATGAATTTCTAAGGGATTGCACCTTACTCTCGCCGGTCCAGGTATTAGACCATTTCCACAGACAGCTGAACTAATGGGAACTTATTGCGTACACTTCTTTATAATGTGTATCCTCTCTCCAGTATATACGATAGAAACGACCACCCGTCATGATAGTCGCCGGAAAGAGTACAAAAAGTATCAGATTAAAATCTTCTCCCGCTTTAACAGTAAGAACATAAGGTCAGCAGTGTGACGGTCAAGTCCATTACTCCGAGCGCAAGTCAAGTTCCGGATCGCTGGAGCTCCCTACATATATCTCGTAGCTCAGTCTTTGTGGCTTTCCCTGTCAAATGAACCCACTTATATTCTTGCGCCCCCACCGTCGTCCCTCGTTCTTAAGATTATTGTCCATCCCTGAAAATCTTGCCCGTGACAAGCAGGCTTGGCCGCTTTGTGCTGCTGCTCCTGTATTGGGTGAAATGATGTAAGCATCTCTCTTTTTCCCTTTCACCTCCAAAATGCCCCAGGGTGACGCTCAACATATTCATTCTCATCTCCCCCCGGAAATCTGGCTTGATATTCTCCGATCGACCGTGGATGTCCCGGATTCGTTTGAATACCCTCAGATATTAACGGAGGGTCTCCAATCGAATTACGTCGGGCTTGGGGACAGTGTTGTCCCAAGCAAGCGTGCCACCGAGCGCCTTAAAGCATCCTTGGTGAGTTACTTCGGTGAAGACAATGGTTTGAATGAACAGAGTCTGACTAAAATTACTCTCTTCCAGACCATGAAGGCGCGTTTGGTGCGCGTCTGCCGCCAGTGGTACATCTGGACCATCTCGTGGCTCTACGAGCACGTCCGGGTCGAAAAATCGGGTCACCTAGAACTACTACTAGACGCTGTAGCCAGACCGGCGCTCATCAGGAATGCAGATGACACGCGGAAGCTCGGTGACTTCGTCAAACGTTTAGACCTCGTAGTTCCAATGCTTCTATGGATCCAAGTGCAAACGAGCCCCCCTCTCTACTCTCCCGCCCCGCAATTATGCAAACTTTGCCCTAATCTCGCTACTCTGGTCACCACATGCGACCGGGACAGTGGGGAGGCCGTCCCGTTCTCCAATGTCATATCCCCTCGATTGGAATCAGTGTGCTTCATTGGGTTGGTCCGACTTTCCAGTCCTGAATGGATCGCCTTCATGGACTCCCATCCTCGTTTGTCTTTCGTGTACCCTCCTTACCTCAGAGAGACCATAGAAAATGGGGGGGNAGGGATGGAGGGGAAAGACATGGCCATCTATCCGAGAAATTGTCTGCACCACGAGTACTCAAGCCAGGATATATGCATCACAATTCGAGCCAGGAAGCTTTCCAGGCCTCCAAAAACTAGCCTTTCTCTTTACACCACCCAAGATGTTTCATCTCGGCGCTTTGCTTTTGGCACATGGCAGGCATCTCATTTCGATTCACTTCAAGCCCCCTCCTTTCGATTTCGACCTTGCGATGTCATTGGCAACGTCTATGGGCTCTCATTGCCCCCATTTGCAAGAATTAATCGTCTCTTTCTCCCTTATCAACCTTCTGGAAGATATAGATCCAACCATATCTCCAGGAACTCCCGACCTCCCTCCCATCACCGTTCTCGGAGTCCGGTATGTCGCAGACGCAGTGGACCACGCCGGCGGTCCACAAACGATGGCCAAATTTTGCAGGCATGTTCTGGTTTGGGTTAAGGTGTTCGCTGGTACCTTGGAAAAGGTGTGGCTCTTCGATGAAGAAAATGTGATTTGTCTCCAAGAGGCAAACGATCAGGAGGGAATGTTGGATGAATTTCTAAGGGATTGCGCCTCACTCTCACCGGTCCAGGTGTTAGATCATTTTCGCAGACGTCTGAATTGATAGGGAACTTATTTCGTGCTCACTTTGTGCTGTGTATCCGAGTCTTCTCCTAAGTGGATACAATAGAAACGACCGCCCGCCATGATAGTCGCCGAGAAGAGTACAGAGCAAGTATCAGAATTCGAAATCTTCTCCCGCTTCAACTGTAAGAATATAAGGTCAGCAGGCTTGGCCGCTCTGTACTGCTCGTGTATTTAATATATTGAAATGTATGGCTCTTCACGTTCCGGACGGGAATGCGATCAATTGTTTTCCCATGACTCGCACTTGTGGAGTAAACGCTTTTGGGTGTTCCTTCTTGCTTTCACCCACTTGCCCTGAACATGTGTCCAGACGGAAAGCTAGAGGAATCACTAGAGGCCCTCCTCGAGCTTCCTCTAGAGCTGTGGATCGATATCTTGCGGTTGGCTGGACAGGTCCCTGATCCTCTGGAGTACCCACTCGTAATACACCCAGCATGCTCGAGCAACATCCTGTCCAGCTATGCGAGGAAGCGCTATCGGGACGCATTAGTGGGTATCTTGAACATATCCGTCGTAGGTGTATCTCTAATCAAATCTTTGAAAGGCTACGAAGAAGCATATCTTGGGTGTCTGCCGCCAGTGGTATGCCCTGACAATCCCGTTCTTGTATGAGCACATTGTCATCGAGAACTTGGACACGATGCAGAGGATATTGGCCGTCGTTGATGGTCTTCCAACTATTCGAGAACCCGATGACACGCAAAAGTTAGGTTGCTTCATCAAGCGTTTGGATCTCGTAGTCCCAGAACTCCAATGGACCGGAAACGGAGACTCAACTTATCCATACTCTCTCGCCCCTCAGTTATGCAAGCTGGCTCCTAATCTCATCACTCTAAACACATCGAGCACAGGCGATGCCAGATCCTTCCCTCTATCCAATGTTATATCTCCCCGATTGGAGTATCTCTATTGGATTAACACATTTCGCCTCCCTGTCTCCCAATGGGTCACTTTCATGGACGCTCATCCACGGCTGAAGTTCATAGACCCTCCATTTTTTTCGTCTTCTAGCTCTGATTGCGAGGGCTATCAAGCCCCTTGGCGCACAACGCAATGGCCATCTCTCCGCGAGCTCGTTTTACACCAAGACCGCCAGTCCAGTTTCTGGGCTTCTGACTTCCCTCCCGGCGCGTTCCCAAACCTCCAAAAAATCGAATTCACTTACAGAACAATGTCGTCCCATCTTAAAGAAGTTTTATCGGTACACGGCGCAGCACTCACGTCCCTCCACCTCCATTTTGGAGATCTCGATTTCGCCGTCATGTTCCCCGTATTGGAGACGATGGCCACCTATTGTCCACATCTGGACGAGCTGATGGTATCCTTCGCCTATCTACCCCTCAAGCAGGACGTGGATTTACCTCCAACGCGATCCAAAACTCGCATCGTCCCCCGAATCACGATCCTTGCGCTGCAGCATAACGGCGAACAGTACAAAGATTTCGGCGCTTGTGCTCTACTCTGGGTAAATATCTGCCCTACCATCAAAACCATCCGGATTTTCGACGAGACCAATGTAATCCAACTGAAAGAACAAAGTGAAGGGATGGTCGAAGAATTCCTCAAGAATTGCACTTCACGCCTGATTTCCGTAGAGGATAATTTCGGTAACCTTTTGAATTAGTCTAATCAATGTACAGTATTACCCAAGAACGCCCGTCGATACGCATCTCTTACATGTATGTATATCTCTATTCTCAACGATTCGTTGGTTATGCTCCTCATGTCGCAGGCAAGACAGCCGGAAACCAAGGGTGGACTGTTGTTGGATCCCACTTGAGCCGACTCTGTACGTCGAACGAATCCACTTCCTCGGGAGATGTTGGAACCTCCTTCAGCTGAGAGCAAACGCCCAAAAGACCCTGTATGAACTTCGAACAAAAAAGGTTAAGACCGAGTCGGATAAGGAAAGCAAGCAACAAGTCGTACGTTCAAGCGCTCAGGCATCCACTGATCTGCCCAACCACCAGTATTCTTGGATGCCAATACTTCTTTCAGGGTGGCCTCCGCGAACTGAATATGGATTTGAGGTGATGACTCTTCATCCTACATTTTTTATGCCAGTTAGCGACAACTGCGAACACGGGGAGGCGACGAAGGGAGCGTACATGGATTAGATCCATACATAGCCTCATGAACTCGTACAAATCGGGATGTGCAAGAGGAGGAGTTCGTATCTGGTCATAATCTGGCCGATAAGCCCACTTGTACCGCCGATAGAAACCTGGTCTTGTCTGGTCCCAATCAAAGGAAACCAGAGGAGCTGTGATCAAGAACATGGCATTCGACAGGGCCCCGAGAGCTTGGAGCACTTGGCGCTGATATGTCATTTCCTGGAACGGTTTCGAGCCTGGAGCAATCAACGGTAGGAGGTTATCGCAGCATTCGATATGGGCCTCCACCACTCTAGCTGTATAATAGTAGGCATGCGGTCGTTCTTCTGGGGCATAGAGTTCCAAGTGAAACCCAGCGAGGACGATCTCGCGGATAGCTTCTAAACGGAATAGTGAGATAATTTGGGGAAGCTTGCTTGCGATATGATCTTGAACATCGGGCTAGAGATGAAGCTGTCAGCGACGCCCATGATCCAAATTAAGGGTAAACTCGCTTTGAAGCGAAGTGCATCGGCAATATTGACGCAAAGGTCGTACACTTCGTGCCATTCAACGACAGATTTCATTAGATATCTTCTGCGACGCGGCGGATTAAGCCAAGACGACTTGGCTCCGTGGATCACCAGCTAGGTGAGATGTCAGCTATGCCGATATCATGAAGCAACGGACCGCATACTTTGTACATTTTGCGCTCAATCTGCGATATAGGTGGTGGCGTGGGCTGTGTCCATGCCTTTTTCACGACAGCCACAATGTCGGACCATGTATAGCCCGTCGAGTCCGAGAACAACCGGTCAAGTGCCCATGCGAAACTGAACTGGTCAAGAACCAGAAGTCCGTTGTAGAAAGAAGACTTTCCATTCGTCAGAAACAACCTCCGCAGAACAATATAGGTCAACATACCTGGATCACCGAACGCACGTAGGCCGGACGTGGAGCTTCGTTGAGCCAAATACGCAGCTTTCCAGCGACCTGAAACATGGTAAGCTAGGGGAAGCAAATGAACATGTAGAGATAAATACCTCCCATATTGAGAGATGATGTCGCACAACGAGCGATGTCATCTCTTGCAAGCCATCCAGAAAGGATCGGAGAATGCTCCAATTCATTTCGCCTGTCACGAAGGGAACGATGCGTACAGGCACGCACGTATTCAGGCGACGTGAGATGTATGGATCGAAGGCTGCGCGAGCCGGTGAGTCGTCGGGCACCTGGATGTCGGGCTCCGAGGTGATGTATTCGAGGCATTCACGAGCCCTATTCAGTAGGTTTTGATATTCACCATGATGCTTGCAAACATCCATGTCGTAAATTTCCACGAGCGTCTACGCAAGTCTTCAGCGCTTGTTCAACTTCGTGACCATTGTTGTTACCTTGCGTAGGAGGATTCTTGCGTGGAGTGGCTGTCTCCAGACTTCGGGAACTGGGGTATGGAGGTCAGCATGATGATGGGAGGGGGAAAATCGATGGGCACACTTTTAGGTGACATTCCGATAAAATTTACAACGTTTTGCAGCCTTTCGATGACGAAACTGACAGGAACTCCTTCCATGACAGGGACCTCGCATTTGTCGCTTTGCCAGTCTTCTGCCTGAACGAAGTCGTTAATAAATGATAAATGGCTCTTCGAACAGGGAAATGAAGCTCACATCGTGTATCAGTTCGTTATTCCGTAGCTCGCGCCACGTCAAATCTACGCATTTGAGGAGGCCTTGAATGTAAGGCCCCAAGATGCCAACGATTAGCTCAACAGGACGTTCTGGATCTTCCTCTGAAATGTACTCTGACAAATAATCGGCGTCTATGACACCGAGCTCATAGATGTAGGTCAAGGTGAGGACTGTGTGTGCCAGCATGTTGCCTGAATGCCACTCCATCTATTTGTTCGTTAAGCGCCTCATTTCGTCACACATCGACCCAACATACACACCTCAGCAGCCAATGCGCGGTCTAGAATCCAGCAAACCTCCTCCGGTAGAAGAGGGGTCAAGGGATTGAGAGGTTCCGATGGGTTTTCGCCAGCATATCCCGTGTCCAGTCGTGGTTCGCCGATCTGCAAGGTTTTCATGGGATCCGTTGCTCCAGCGATACCCATGAAGTAGGTAGCGACGTGAATACCTCAAAGGCGCTCATAGCATCCATTAGCGTGAATCCATCCATGAAATACACCTTCTCCGAGTCCATCTCTTCTCTATCCTCAGCGCCTGGAACGTCAAAATAAGACCAGAAGTAGACTGACCCAGCGAGGCGTTTGCAAATACACTCGTGACATCTTCAAACTCCAGTCCCTCTCCTGGGAACGAGGGGATGTCGACTATGGCGTCGTCCATCGCGACGGTGAGGCAGTATCGATGAAAGGACGACGAGGATGATGGACGTAGGGTGTAAAGGGCTCCATGCAATCACCGAGCCCGGCGTCCCCATCAGGGCGAGCTCGACGCGAGTGGCTGTGTCCAAAAATGCTCTTCGCCCCCAAACGCGTTCTCCAGCCCAACGCGCTCTGCGTTCGACACTGGACGCGACGATATTTGAGCGCCTCAGCCCCCCGCTATCGAGACCAACGATGCTGGGAAACGACGCGCTCGAGTCGTCTTCTCTGGTATTCAGCCCACCGGAGTTCCTCATGTGAGTGTCCGAAGCCCCCGATCGACGTCGGTTATGGTGCTCATGGCCTATAGCTTGGAAACTACCTGGGGGCGTTGTCCAACTGGGTGAAGCTCCAGAACGAAGCCTGCGAGGACGACAAGCTCATATTCTCGATTGTGGGCTGGCATGCAATCACCCTTCCGCAGAAGGCGAAGGAGTTGTCGGCGTCCAGGTGGGACATGCTGGCCACCCTCCTGGCCATCGGAATCGACCCCAAACGATCCATTCTCTTCCACCAAGACGACGTATGTGCTCTCACTACCCGGAAAGAGTATGGTCTCTGAATATTTAGCAGAACCAATGTCATACAGAGTTGGCTTGGATATTCAACTGTATTACTCCGGTCGGTAAACTTCGGAGGATGACCACCTGGAAAGTGCGTACGATTTCGGGTATTTTTTACCATATTTTTGTGACTTACCTTTGACAGTCTCGTCTCGCGGACTCCCGGAATGCAAACAGCGAATCCGAAATCGACGAATCCATGCTCAACGCCGGTCTATTGACATACCCTGTGCTTCAAGCAGCGGACATTCTTGCTTATCGTGCGACCCATGTTCCTGTCGGTGAAGATCAGGTTCAGCACCTAGAGCTATCTAGGGACATCGCACAACACTTCAACCGCACTTTTGTTCCAGGAAAGAAACGCTTCTTCCCTCCACCAATTCCAGAGATTAGTACGTTCATGCACTTGGGGTTGGGCGTGAACAAGGCACTGAACTTCCCTTTGAAGCTCCTTCAAAACGAGTCCTTTCACTCCGGGATCCATCATCCAAGATGTCCAAGTCATCCCCCGACCTTCAATCCCGGATTCTCCTGACCGACTCTCCTTCACAAATCACCTCGAAATTGCGCTCTGCGGTCACAGACTCGATGCAAGGCGTCACATATGATCCGGTCAACCGACCCGGTGTCTCAAACCTGCTCACGATCCTCGGTGCCTGCATGGGGAAAAACCCTTCAGACTTGGCCGAAGAGTACGCGAACAAGTCAAACGCCGAGCTCAAAGCTCTCGTTATCGACGCGGTCCAAGAGCTCTTCAAAGGCCCTCGAACCGAATTCGAGCGCCTTCGTGACGAACGTGCATACCTCACCGAGGTGGCAAAGGACGGAGCTGAAAGGGCCAGAGCTATTTCGCAAGAAACTATTCGAGATGTCCGTTCATTCGTTGGTCTTTACTAACTAATACAATGATCCGATAATACAGATATATGGACGGTTCTGCGAGGAAAAAATGCTATGGTTACAAGGCAGTAGATGGGTATGCTGTGGTGGATTAATTCTTGTTCTTCTCCTTCTCCATACCCAAGGTCTTGCGGATGGTATCAGCGATCTGCTTATCCTTGAGTTGCTCAATAGCGGACTCGTTATGCTGAGGTCCCTCCTTCAAGACGTGCTCTTGGAACAAGTCGATCGCTGTTAATCCGATCAGTCTATCGAATCGTTCCTCAAGACAGTTGATCAACACTAACCTTTGTCCAGTTTACCTGGTGTTCAGGAGCAAGAGCCCATTTTGAGTAAATCATTCTCGAGATCGAGACAAACTGAATGTACTGACCTTCCTTCGCCTCGCCGGCAGCCCCGCCTCCAAGGGCATGGTTAAGCTTGTCTCCGAGAGACTGCGGCTTAGGAGGCTCCTCCTTCTTCCCAGTGAGGGTATTCGAGAGCTGGGACAACAAATCGGGCTTCTTGGGCTCAGGTGGAGGGGTAGGCTTATGTCCAAGCGCACTACCGATCTTATCAAAGAGGCCCTCTGGCTGTGCCGGGGCAGGTGGGGGTGGAGGCGGAGTCTTCTTGCCGGACAGCGCGTCTCCGAGCTTGCTGAAGAGGTTCTCTTCCTTCGGAGGGGGTGCAGCGACAGGAGGAGGTGCTGGAGGCGTCTTCTTCCCGCCCAGAGCGTCACCGAGCTTGTGGAAGAGGTTCTCTTCCTTTGCAGGCTGAGGAGCGGCGACTGGGATCGGCTGAGTAGGGCCCGAGTCTGATCCAACGAATATCGTTCAGCGGATGCCTATGAGCAGCTCCACAAATGATACTTACCGTGCTTATCGTCAGAAATCTTGAGGTTCTTGAGGAAATCCATTACTGCAGAGCTGGAGGGAAGGAGGGCCGAAGAAGGGAGGGAACAAAGGGTGGTGGCGATAGGTGCGAAATCGCCACTGCCTCGCGGAGTGGGCTACTTATACCCGACTTGAACGTGTGGACCCAAATCCTTGGCCCGATGGGTATCCCCGCAATCATCATATCGATTGCGTCGTCTTCCATTCAGAACACATAGGAAAGCTGTGCATACCAATGGTCGGCTCTTACCTGTCGGAGTCGAGGAACATGAGCCCATGGCGAATATCGCTATCGATGGACACTAAACTCTTTCGAGTAAATCTTTGTCTGGGCCACCTAGGACGCCACTGGTATACTTTGAGTACCCGGTGAGCGACAGTCAGCTTGGAATGAATGATACCTCGCTGATGCATGATGCTCCAGGTCGTTTCCAAGCCCAATCCAAGCCCCTAATTCAAGGCACAACGCGTTACGTCATGGATACCGGGCCGCCGTTAGCCGACACGTGCAGCGCGTGTTCAAGTTAGCTCGAGGTCGCGTCGCGTCATCGCGTCATGTCCTCTTCCACCATGTCGATGCCCAAAATATTGTGTAACATCTGCCGGGAAGGCCTAGATATCTCTGAATTTCTATTTCTGAAATGCGGTAAGCCGTTCTAATCTTGAATCTAGCGCCACTTTCTGCCACTAATATAGAGTCTTGGACGGTAAAATGTACAATACAGGCCACGGATTCTGCGTGCCATGTACACATTCGATAGCTAAAGCCAAAGCCGAGTGCCCAATGTGTCGCGAAAAGTTTGGTGACCATATGCCTCACCCGATCTACGTGACGGCGGTAGATGCCACCCTGAATGCCCAGGCAAGGCGCGTCGCGGACGACTTGACCAACCTCGAACCGGGCAATGTGAAAGGCCTCGGTAAAAGGATGCGAGAAGTCGAGAAGCAAAGCGACCTCGATCCAGCAGACTCGGTGCGTTTTTGATCTCCCTAAACGACTCCAAAAATAATGACGTCTGAATTTTTGTCGCCAATCTCAGGCGAGACTCCTTGAAGCAGCGAGTAACGTGGATAAAGTAGTCCTCCCCTTGCTGGAGGAGCTAGAGGGATATCGTCAATCTAACGACACGAACGAAAGGTTGCGACATCAAAATCGGAAATTGTTTCGAAAGCTAGAAAAGCTGCAAGCCGATCTGCAGTCATACCAAGCAGAAAGTGAAAGGACACGCTTATCCACAGAATCGTTGTTGAAGCAGCAGCGTGTGCTGAAAGAGGATCTCGCAAACCAGGAGGCAATTAACAAAGTCCAGCACGAAGAGAATCTCGAACTCAGGAGAGAGTGGACGTCAGAGAAACAGAAGTACGCAGACGATCTTGAAAAGCAAACGAGAGAGGTATGTAGACTTGCTTCTTCGCAATTGAACGGCAGAGTCGACGAGCATCATCCCTACAGTTTGAGCTGCAAAGGAAGAAGCTCAGAGCTATAACCCGAGAAAAAAAACAAGTTGAAGCGACAGCCGACACGACAGTCCGTAGAAGACGATTCACTGATCATTGAATAAATGTTGGTATTCCGCTTCTACAAACTTCTAGCAACAGTCAACCCCGTTGGTGAGGTCTAACAACCAACGGAAGCTTATTTCCACCCCCAGGATCGGCCCTCAAAACCGGCCTTTGCACAATCGCAGCTTTCTTGATGACGTCCATAGCAGGTTCAGCCAGCCCGAACTCAAAGGCTCTGACCAGGGTAAACAAGACTGCCTTGATCCTAAGTACGGCATAACGGTTAGGAGAGTAAGAAAAAATTATCACCTCCGGGGAAAGGAGAGGAACCGCACGTACTCTATGATGGAAAACTTGTACCCGATGCACGCTCGAGGTCCAGCTAGGAAACTGAGTGTGTTCCCCCATACTCCAGGGACTGACTTCACCGACTCGGGGAGGGACTTCCATCGTTCAGGCCTGTAAGAACCAGAGGAATGCACGACACGGTGAGACTCCTCCAGAAGATTGAATGGTCGAAGAGACTTACTTGAATTCGAACGAATCTTCTCCCCAAATCTCCTTCGAGCGATTAATAGCCAAAATTGAGATCAAGATCGTTTGTCCTTGTGAGATCCTACAAATTTAAAGCGTTAGAAAATCATATCCGAAAGAACCGAGATATTTCAGAGCTTGCTAGGTACCTCAAAGTATGGTGCAGCTTCCCATCCCTGCCCTTAAACGGGGTACCCAGAGGAAGGATATCATCACTCGCAGCTTGCCTCATGACGGTCGCGATGGGTGAATGGATGCGAAGAGACTCCCTCACGACAGATTCGAGGTATGGGAGCGAATTCAGCTCGTCCATCGTTGGGTTGTCAGTATCCAGAGAAAAGAGTTCCTCCCTCAGTTTCTCTTGGACATGTTGATTCTGGGCTAGGGAGAGCAACGTCCAAGCCGTTGCTGTGCTGGAGGTTTCGTGCCCTGCAGTAATGAAAGTTGGAACTTCTGTGAAAAACTGTGAGCGTATGAAGTCTTGGATAGTGAGTGAACTGGACTTACGAGCAAGGACATCGACATCAGACATTCTCTGATGTTCAGGCAAGTCGTCCGCCATGTTCGCCCTCATTAGACAGGTCAACAAATCTCGTTTTCGGAAATCCTGCTTCGCAGATGTCGCTTTGGAGTTGAGAATTTCGCGCTTATTTCGAACCAGAAGCTCCCTGCCAATTCGATCCATAGATGCTCTTGCCTTCTTCGACTCTGCGCCGTGCGCTGTAGGCTATTCGTCGAGCTTATTACCGACTATGTATTGAGGAATCGGAGAATCTGACTCACCAGCCATCGAAGGGCAGGAATAAGGCCTCTCAGAAGTGGTATGAAGCTGACTCTAGGTGCAGGGGAGAACAACCGAGAGAATGCCTCGTTAAGCTCGTTGTTCCCGCCATTTAATGTATCCATTCGATAGTCGAACCCTGGACGATGACGTTAGCATCTTCGGCATAATGCAAGGTAAAAGCAGAAGTCAGACCTGCAAGACAGATAACGTCAAGCGCGAATTTACTAGTCCCTGACAAGACGTCGATGGTAGCGCCATTTTCGTTCTGTGAACCGATTGACGCCGCCCACACATCGCGTAGCTGTCCCAGACTCGTTTGTTTTAGGGTACGTGTTAAAAATGAACTCTTACCTCTAGCGACTTTTCAATGAAAATCTCTGTTAATTGACGAATTTGCGAGCCAGAAAACGCGGGATTCTGTGTAGAATTTTGCATTAGCTTCTAGACGGAAGGTATTCTGTGTTGGATCGCTCACCATAATCCGTCTCTGTACAATGACCAATTTAACCAAATTTTAACGGCTTTACCCATCGGAAGAATTAAAAGCATTCTCTACCTGATGCTTATGCTTGTCTCCTTCAACGATCAGAACACCTAAATTCGTTGGCATACGTGAATTGACCGCAACGCCCCACAACAGAAAAAGTAGGCTACCTGTCCCAAGAAATTGGCCAAGGTTATACCGTACAGAAGGCGGTTTCTGATAGATCGAGCTGTGAAGAAGCATATGGCTCAGAGCTCTCAAATCTGTCGTGAATAGTCGATTCATCTGCAGAGCGGTTTGTCAGACACAAGACCTGTGCGGATTGGGCTCGGAGAATCAGTAGTCGAACTCACCCCGAAGAACGCCTTGTAGGTGATCGTAGGGCCGTACTCGGCGACCCATTTCTCGTGTAAAGCTGAATTATCCTGAATACGTGAGCTGTCAGTTGCTAGAGCAATGGAGGTCCAGAAAGGTGCATTTAAGCAAGTATTACCGCTTCCCAAATGTCCCCCATGTTCCCATAAATCCAACTCGAAGAGGGCGGTCCAGGGAGGTTCTTGACGGGAGAGGTATATTCTCGATAGAAGAATGCTCCGAGTCGATACACCGCATGCCCAGTAAACGCGATAGCTACAGTTCCAAGGACCTTCACAAGCACCAGAGAAGAAAGACTGGAATTGAAAGGATTTAAGTTCCCGTCGAGAAAGAACATCACCCCGGACCTTGAAAGCGCCTTGTCCATGCCTGTAGGCAGAAAGGTGATAATCGAGCAGTCAAGGGACCATCCCCCAATTTATAGCCCTGTCACCTTCTCGAACGGAGTTCGCATCGCGGTGGCGTCGATGAGCGATACTTTTTACATTGACTTCAGCCTTCTCAATCGAGTCTGAATCGCAACGTCGCCGACGTCTCACTCGGAGACCCGGTGTCAAGCGCCGCCCTAACCCATTTTGAGTATCTTCATATCCTGTTTCAAGCAAATTTTACTGTTCCTGGGTTCTCGGAACCCCCATGTCCGTGTCGTTCGTCGAACTGCGGGCAAGCATCTTTGTAAGCTCAGGGAAGTGGTGGTGGTTCTCGATCAAGGAGTGAATCATGTCAATCCAATCCCCCGGCCTCGGTCAATCGCGATCGCGCATCGTTCGTCTTCGCCTTGCTGTCCGCTATGTTCGGATATAAATACAATGTTATTGGAATAGGCTCCTAGTAGCCATGAATACAGCGACGTGACGTGAAATGAATGAATGCTATACAGAAGAGACAGATATGCATGAACGAAAGTAATGTAACGAAAAGGAATTAGAAAAAATCAGCTCTAGTCTGAGTATGATAGTATGATATATCCCGAAGGTCGTGTGCGTGAAAACAGTCCATCATGGGGGGAGAAATGCGATAGATAGATAGAGAGAGGAAGAGAGATAGGAAAGTGCATTCAACAGCTCAATACGAACCCTGCCTAAAAGGATTCTTCGCCGATACCTGCGAATTCCCGGTCAACGTGGACGAGCCCGTAATGGCCGGCTTCAGAACAAAGTTGTTCGTCGAGCCAGCGGCGGGTTCAAGCCAGTAGAGGCCACCACCTGTACCGATCGGCGCGCCAAGAGGAGCTCCACCGGTAGTGGTGATACCCAGGCCAACGCCGGAAGGCAAGGGCATGGTTGCTACTGTACTAGCAGTAGCACCCGTGGACATCATGTGCATAGGTAGAGCCTGAGTTTGCTGAGCGCCAGGACCACCGCCGATCAATTCAGGCCGCGTATTCATAGCGTACATCTGAGCCGCCGTCAAACCAGTAGAAGCCGGAGTTTGGATGGGGAGGGAAGCCAGGAATGGTGAAGGTTGGAACTGCAATGGAGGTTGAGGAAGGGCTTTGTTCGCGTTGTCGCCAAGGTCAATGAGCGTCGCATCGTCGGTGCCGTTGGAGGGCCACTGCGGTTGGATAACCACCGAGCTCATAGTCTCATCGGACGTCTTCTTGTGCAGTTGCACCTTCCTCAGCTTGCCAACATCGCGGACGGGCGAACCAGATCTGCTGTTCGAGTTGCTGGAATCGGTGTATCCAATCGGCACTGCGTCTCGCCTGACGGGGATCCTGGGTTCCGGCGTGTTCCTCGACATGCCTGTCATCTCGGAAAACATTGAGTCCCGTTCAAGGTCCCGGTCCCTCGCATTCGCACCGATGGCCTCCCTCCTCAACCTGTCACGGTCGTAGTCGTAATTCCGGTTCCTAGGAGGATAGTACCCGTCTAAATCAGGGAGAACCGAAGGCGTCCGACTGTGAATGGAAAGTGATCGTCGCGAATAGTCGTATGCGTCAATGTATGATTCCAGATCATCGTTATCGTGAGGCTTCCTATTGTTCTTCTTGGAGGACTTCCTGCTGTCACTGCGACCGAGTCTTGCTTGCGCATCCTTCATGGATCCATTGCCAGTGTTGAGCGTGGACATCTTGATATCTTCGCCCCGAACCAGCGAGATGGGTCCGCCCAACCCTCGACTGGTGACTTCGTGATGGTTATACGCAATCGGCAACTCGCCTTCCCCACTGGTGGTCGCACCACGTTTGCTATTCTTGTTCCGGCTAAACAGCAACTTCCACCCCGCCGCGAGCTTTCCCCAATTCCAGCTTCCCTTCTGTATCCCCTTGCCCTTGGCAAACATCGCGGTCTTCTTCGCTCTCTGCTTCCTCGCCCGCCTCCTGCAGCACCAAAGGAACGCAACAAAGATGAACGCACATCCCAGCGCCATCAACAAGATCTGCCACCACTCTAGCTTTCTCCCGCCCTCCACTTTCGTGGGGTCTCCTAGCCCGGTGATGGTGGGCAACGGCGGCGCACCGTCGGTAGTAGTAGGGACAACGACAAGGTCGCTCAAGCAGACTCCAAGTCCAGGTATAACACCCGTACCACTCGAGCAGCTCGCATCGACACACTGTCCTCCTTTCACGATCTGCCTGCTGTTCTGGCACGACAAGCAACTGTTGGCCCCAGGTCCCGAGCAACTCGCACAGTTGCCATCGCACGACTGACATGTCTTGGTGGTAGCGTCAAAGTACTGGTTCTTGTTGCAAGTGGGGAGACACCTCCCGGAGGTGGCGCCTGTGACTGTGGAGAGGACGGGTCGGGAGGTAGGGCAGGTGGAGCATTGGTTGAAGGAGGGTCCGGAGCAGGTCTGGCAGTCGGGGTGACATTTCAGGCAGGTGCCGGCGGGGGTATTGGACTCGGGGGTGGGGGTGAATGTTCCGGAAGGGCATGTTGAGACGCATTGGCCGTCTGAGGCGAGGAGGTTGCCTGTGCATGTGAGGCAGAAGTCGGCGGAGCCGGCGCAGGTTCCACACGAGCTGGAGCAGGCTAGAAAAACAAATGTTACTACTCGGGACCTCTTTATAAATGAAAGATGGACGTACGGATGCAGCTTCGATTGTCTTGAGGATTGACGAAAGTTCGGTCTGGGCACGTGTCCACGCATTTGCCGTTGAACAAAAAGGATCCTGGAAGGCACTCGGTGCACTGCAGTTCACTGATGGTTGAGGCACGGCTGAAGTTGGGAATTTGACAAGAAGAGCATTTGTTCGGGCAAGCTAGCGAACGATTAATCAGACCTTGCGAAAATGGGGAGAAAACATAAACACTTACTATCACAAACTCTCTTGATGTTGTCGGCTATGAGCCCATCGCTGCCAGAGCAAATACCATTGTTATCCGCTTGAACACACCGCCCATTGGGGGACATGAAAAATCCCACAGCGCACGTCAAACAGCCCCCATCCCCTGCCGCATTGCAAGTCTCACACAGATCTGAGCACCCAACACACGAGGACCCATCGCTGAAGCTCCCAGCGGGGCAGGGCTGACCGGTACTCAGGACACCTTGAGCAGGGTCGCACTTGGTCCGATCTTGAAGGTTCAGAGTAAACCCCGTTTTGCATGCGTTGCAAATACCCGTATTTTCAGAGCACTGAACGCACCCCAACTGGCAAGCCGAGCAGTCTCCCGTGGACGTGCGGAAGAACCCAGCAGCACACGAAGCACACTTGGTCCCGTCGCTCCCGTCCACCCATCCGTTGCTGCAGGTGCAGGTCCCGTCCGGGTTACACTCCCCATTGACACAGTTGCATCGTTTTGGGTCGGTAGGTCCGACTTGGGGGGTGAGGCAGCGGCCGGTACCAGCCATACCCTCGTCGCATTTGTCGCAACCGTCTGGGCAGGGTTGGCATTGGGGCCCGAAGTGGCCCGCGGCGCATGATTCGCAGGAGGAGCCGCCAAAGTTGGAAGGGCAGACACACTGGCCGGCAGCCGAACAGATGCCTGCTCCAGAACATGATGGAGAGCAACTCGTGGATTGGATGTCGAGAAGGTTGAGGGAGGATGAGAGGGATAGTTGGGATACGTCGGGTACAGAGTCCCAGAGGATGGTGCGCCCGTCGTTGTTGCTTGACGAGATTGCAACCCAGACGTTGCTGGACAAGGCTATCGATTTGGCACCAATGGGTAGTGAAATGTTGTTGACCGGCGTTGATGGGAGACCAGAGAATGCATCTTGGCCTGAGTAGAGTGGTTCTGAGTAGATAGCAAGCCCCGGTTGCAGAGCAAGATCGAGGGGTAGGCTGGTGATAGGGCCGTTGGCAGAAAGACCTGCTGAGGAGGCGAGCGATGCCGAGGACGAGGTGAGAAGGTTATGCAGCAGCTGCGGGTTCGTTGTTGAGGTGTACTGCCCAGGCAAAAGGTGAAGAGATGTTGAGGAGCCTGGTGCAGTCAATTTTGCACCGACTAAATCCTGTATTAGCTTACGTGGTTATAAGGAGAGAAACATGGCACGTACTCGTGGTATTGGAGAATCCTTGAACACATTGCCCTGCAATACAGACGACATTTGAGGATTGTTGTGCAGCTAGACGTGGGTTAGTAGGTGTGGTAGCAGCCATATTGAGCTTCACTCACCAGTCGATGCAACCAGTCCAAGCAAAGAAATGAAGGCTGTTCTCGAGAATATCATCTCAGAGAAGAGAAACGAAAGATAAATAGGAATGTCGTGGAACCGTCAAGGTCGTGAAGAAGACGAGGAGGAAACGAAAGAAAAAGATGGAAACCCGGTCGTGGTTGAAGATAGAGAAGAAGAGCTGTGGACAAATAAGATAAGTCTTCCATTATTGTTGTGCATTGTACTCGACGCTAAAGGCTCTTTTGTTCTCGCTTGCTCCAAGAACAATGCCTTCGGTGTTAGTGGGAGCATCCAATTTCCCCTTTTGGATGTTGGTGCGGTTGCTTTGTTTGGCCTCGGGATCGGCTGCCAAACAAAGCATCGGCACCTTTTAAACCGGCTTAAGCACAGCCACCGATGTGGATCGTATCCCATCCCCGTGAAATTCCCTTATAATCGACGTCGACAATCTCCGCATTTCGGGTCATTCTGCAGAATGAGAAGCGAGCGAGTACAGAACTGCCTAGTGTAATTAGCTGAGAATTTGCTTTCTAGTTCACTCGAACGCCGGGTCGATAATCCATTCCGCAAAATCCATCTCCTCCTTCCAAGCCCAACTATCGAATGCCTGTGCCCCGGCTTCAGAGCATCCATGCCTAATAATGAAAGTGATCAGCCCAGGAACATACCAATTCTCAGTTTTTTGACATACTCTTTATAGTGCCAAATGACGTCCTCTCTAGGATCATCCTGCCACTGTTGACACAGAGGGCATAGGGACTTATACTGAATCTGTTGCCAAGTGCCCGTACGTCTACCTCGCTTGTCCGCAACCGCAACCGCAAACGAACCCTCATACGAATGCGACCCCTTGCAATACTTGAGCTACAATAGTATGTGAGGATTCGTGTTGGGTGATATATGGAAGGCAGAAGAAGGCTAGTTACTCACAGCTTCCATCCAGCCCATCGTCACACCCTTCGACCTTTTGAAGCACTCACATCGACATTCCAAGTAGGGATCGAACTGGCGCAACTCCTCTGTCGTTGTCGTCCGTTCAAGCCCCAGCAAGTCCAAAACGACGACGGTATGATGGTATCCTGCGTCGCTAAAAACGAGGTTTGAGCCTGGTTGCCAGGAACGAGCATCCTGGAAGACATCATGAGCTATTTCATCGAAAGCTTCTTGCGCCAAGACCCCTCCGAGCGCAGGAAGCTCAGCTTCCTGCTTCCACCTCGTCTTCTTGGAAATCAACCCCGCCGGATTCGGGCAGGTCAGCCGCAAGAAACATTCATGTACAAAAAGAGTCGGGTACGTCAAAACGTCGCCGCACTTTCTGCAAGAAAATACAGTCGAGGCGTAGGACAAAACACCTTCCGGAACGTCTTTGCAAGCGTAAACAGTTGATTTGCGCAGGGCTTGCATCAGAACTTCCTCCCGTTCGGAGTTCCACTTTGCTACGAACTCGGAGAATTGAGCAAAGACGTTATCAAATATGCCACCCGAATCCTGTGGAACCTGAGTGAGGACATGGTTCCCCAAGATGGGAAGTATTTCCTCCATCAGCACGACTTCTGGGAGAGTGGGAGGCACCGCTTTGGGAGGCTGTGAGAGGACGTATCGGGAGTAGAGTGGAACGATTTGCGTCCGGACAAGTGCCTCAAATCGTTGGCCCCTCGCGGACCTTTCGGTAATGTTTCTGATGGCCTCCATGAAGATCAACCAGTCGATTTTGGTTTCTTCCCATTCTGAGTGAACCACCATCCAGGTACGGATGAGCATGCATCGCGTAGTAGACAATACGACAGACCTTGTTCAGTCAAGTCCTCCGTTCTCCGTAGGTAACCGGCACGACAGAGATTAGCGTTGCGGGTTTGAGCAGTGGCCCTGTCCATCCCGTCGAATTCGCTATCCCAACCTAGTCGTCGAACGTAGGTCAGAGAGAAAGAAACGATAAAGTGCTGCTGGTGGGAGCATACCGAGCCTAGCTATTTTCTCTCGTAACCTACATACGGTTTCGGGTAAGGATTCACAACAAAACGTATCGCAGACTTACTGCTGTCTCCGACGGTCCCTGGCGTGAGATATGCGCGCCTGTTCTCTTTCCAACATCATGGATGCATGGCGGCGACAAGCGTCCGAGTGCTACGAATCTCAGGCCCGTTAATAAAAGAGAAGGTAGTGCCTCTAAGGCCAAATCATGACTTACTTCTCTCATCCGATTCCAAACCGCACCTCGATTCTCCAACCAGGTTGTCTTCATCGTCTCCGAGTCACTTCCAGCCTCTCCAAGCTCCTTATTCAGCTTGATCGCGGTCACAACGTGAAAGTACTGTGTTCGTCCCCTGTTTTGCTCGAAAGAGCTACAAGCAACGTGTTTGATTTCTTGCTCGTGTCTGGTCGGGCTTGCGACGATGCAAGGTATCAGGCATTTGAGGCGTTCGTCAATGTTCCCCGAAAGTTTGTCCCAAGGTAAGAATCTGCATCGAGATTAGATTTGTGAGAAGGACGGGTCGATAACTCTCTGGTCGTTGGGCGTACTCGTATACACTGCATGTCTGGCACAGCCGGACTCGAGCTTCCATATACTTGGACACGTAGTCATGTTCAACAAAACAGAGCTAGAAACGTATCAAGAGGTTTCAGCGAGCAATGAGAGTAAGCCTGAGCGCTGGTGCGTACGTGACAATGTCCTCCAAAAAGGAGATTAGCGTACTGAGGTTCTGCCAGGTCCTCAGGACAAGGAGGCAATCCGTTTACAGCAGCAAGCGCAGACCTCCATATTGCTGACGATGAGGTCTTGTTCATAAAGAATCCTCTGAGAGATTTGGATGCACGGGAAAGATGTAATAGATCCAGAGGTGAGAGGTAATCGAGAACCTGTCCACGAAGAGAGGTCGAGTTAGGGTTAGGTACTCTCGAGTTCGGTGCCATGCGTCTACACACCTCTCTGAGAATATCGAGTGGACTATCCTTGAAGAAATCGAATGACGCCCTTTCTTGTCCATGTCCGGGTAAGGAAGTTCGCATATCAAGAGAGCCGGTAGACGAGGTGTCGCTTGCTCGAGCTCGCTTGATCTGACTTCCAGATCGTTGCGGCTTGTCACCCATATGCATGGTGTGTCTTTCGGCGAACCCGAGTAACACTTCGACGATGATCGATGAACATCGGGATCACATACCTGGAGAGAAACCCACCTTGAACTTGATTGAAAGGTTCAAGTCTGTTTTGGAGTGCAACGTGGATTGAATGAAACCTCGCCGTCCGCTGTCTATTCGGAGTGCTGTGTAATAACCTTCTGCTGCAATGCCGGTTCGGCTGCTAGCCTACGCACGGCATGAAAGGCTGAGTTTATATCGGAACAATTAACTATTCACCATTATCCAGAATCCCTCAAGTTCCTCCTACGACATGTTCGTTTTTGGGAGCCGTTAGCCTGCAACGGGCTCGAAGGAAATTTCAAACTGACATGCCTCTGAGACCTAGGTTAACTCTCGGGGCTATACAAGTTGCCATCCCTGCTGTGTCAATGGTATTTAAATTCTCCGATGGGTCCCGAGTTCATCGCCCTCAAGAGTCTCGACCAAAATTTTAGAACGTAGCCACTGATTTTCTTCCTAGCTCAGTCGGATGTATCGCGGCCACTTGCATCGACCGACTTTTGCCTGATGGAATTTGCATGGAGCCATCTCACCCCGAAACATCATTCCGGTGAGTGCTGATTTTACGAGGTTCCGTCCCAATGACGTTTTTTGTTGGCGTCAGTCGCCTTGCCTCACGAAGAAAAATTTGCCCGATTGTTTAGTGCTACTACCATAGTTTACCCGCCATCCCGATCGTCCGGCTGGTTACGAGCATTATTACTCGAACAGCAAGCTATTCAATCCACCAACTCCTCCTTCAAGGCCCTACTATCAAATGCCTGTGCCTCGGCTTGAGTACACCGGTGCCTACAGATAAGAGTGGTCAGATTGAGAATTTTTGGAGGCAGGTCCAAATGTCGTCGGACATACTCTTCGATGTAGTGCTGAGTGGAGTCCTGTGTCGGATCGTCCTGCAAATTCCTAGGCTGGCACCAAGAGCAGATGGGCTTATACTTTGTGACCTGTTGCAGGGTACCTGCGCCCGGCTTGTCCACAATCGCAAACGAGCCTTCATATGAATTCGACCGGTGCCGCTTGCAATACTGGAGCTGTACAACGGTGAGATGAGGGTTCACGCTAGGAAGGCAGACGAAGGCTAGGACTCACAACCTGCATCCAACTCATCGTCTCACTCTTCCTCTCTTTGAAGCACCCGCATAGGCATTCCAAATAAGGATCGAATTTGCGCAACTCCTCCGCCGTCGTCGTCCGTTCAAGCCCCAGTAAATCCAAAACGATGGCGGTATGATGGTATCCTGGGGCGTTGAAAACGAGATTAGAGCCTGGCTGCCAAGAACGGGCGCACGGAAAGGTGAGTTGAACCATCTCATCCAGAGCTTCCCGCGATAGCCCTCCTTCCGGCGCAGGAGGCTTAGTATTCCCTTCCTCCTTATCGTCCTTCCTCCGTGACTTCTTGGAGACCCGTTTCGTTGAAGCTGAGTGACATAAAGGCTGCAAGAAACATTCATGGACGAAGAGAGTCGGGTACGACACAGCCCTGCTGCACTTTCTGCAAGAAAACAATGTCGAAGCGTAGGACAAAACATCTCTTGGAACCTCTTGGCCAGGTGCGTGAACAGGGGAATTACGCAGGGCTTGCAATACAACTTCTTCCCGTTCCGATTGCCACTTCCCTACCAACTCAGGCAGGCGAGCAACTGCATCGTCAAATACCCCATCGGGTAAACTCTGGTCGAAGGGAGGGCTTGCCGCAATGGAGAGGAATTCTTCCATTTGCACGACCTCTGCGAGAGTCGGAACCACCGCCTTTGAAGGCTGCGAAAGGACGTATTGGGCATATGCCGGAGCGAGATGTGTTCTGACCCTCGCCTCGAATTGTAGGTACCTCGCATTCCTTTCGTGAATGTTTCTTACGCCCTGCATGAATATTATCCACTCGTCTTTTGTTTCTTCCCACTCTGAATAATTGAACCACCGTGGAATGAGTGAGCATGTACGGTCTTGAAATTAGATCAAGTAGAAGATAGTACTACGAACCTTGTTTAGACAACTCCTCCGTCCTCTGAAGGTATCCGAAATAGCAGAGCTCAGCATTGCGCACTTTGGAATTGGCAATACCCATGGTGTCGAATTCATGTTCCCAGCCTGTTCGTTGAGCATAGGTCAGAGAGAAAGTTATGATGCATATGGGGGAGTATGCCGATAGGAACATACCGAGCTCAGCCAGTTTATCTCGTAGCCTATACGAGTGCACACTTTAGGTTTTGGGTTACAACCAAATAGAATAGACTTACTGCTCTCTCCGACGATCTCTAGCTTTACATACACGTTCCCCCTCATTTTCGATCAATTGAGACTTGTACTTCCGACAAGCGTCTGAGTGCTAAAAGAAACTACGTCAGTTTATGCAAGCAGCAAGAGAATCAAACCGATATGTGTTAACAATCACCACCTACTTCTTTGATCTTTCTCCAAGCAGTACCTCGACAATCCACCCAAGCTTTCCTTAGTTTCTCACTTCTAAGCGCCTTAATCTCTTTGTTCAGCTCAACCGCGATCGCAACGTGGAAGAAATAGGCTGGGGGAGTGACGCGTTTTCGCTTGCTGGTTCGTTCAAATGAGTCGCAAAGGACGTATCCGATCTGTCGCTCGTGTTTGCTCAGGTTTTCACCGATGGAGGGGACCAGATTCTTCAGGCGTTTGTCGACACTTTCAGGGAGCTCATCCCATGGTTGGAACCTTTAAAGCGTTAGCAATTGTGCGCGGCTCCCTCTCCGTGGATGTCCGACGAAATGGTACATACTCGTTTACACCGCACATTGAGCACAGCTGGACTCGGGCTTCCATGTACCTGAACAGGCTACCGTCTTCAAGGAAGCAAACCTAAGCACGCAAATTGAGCGAAGAAAAGGTCTCAGCTGGGAAACGGGAACTTCGAAGTAGAGCTCTGCGTACGTGGCAATGGTCCCAACACATTAGATTGGCATATTGAGGCTCCGAAAGGTCCTCAGGACAGGGAGGCAAGCCTTCAATTGCAGCAAGCGAGGACTTCCAGATTGCAGAAGAAGATTTGCTCATCAAGAACGCTCTGAGCGCCTTGGTCGTGCGCGCAAGCCGAAGCAAATCCAAAGGGGAGAGATAGCTGAGAACCTTACCATAAAAGCAGAATTAGTTATACTCGAGTTCCATACTAACAGAGTGCGCCAGAGTGCCATGGCCGCGGATCTCGAGTCTACACACCTCTCCGAGAATATCGAGCGGACTCTCTTCGAAGAAATCGAAGGAGAGCCGCTGCTGTTTCCCGTTTGAGACGACTTTGGCGTCAAGAGCGCTGGTAGGCGAGCCATGCCTCGCTTTTGCTTTCTTGGTCTGCCTGCCAGATTTTCGTGGCTCGTTACCCATAGTCAGGTGAGTCAAGTCTCTTGCAAGCTGGAGGCACTTTGAAGGTGATATTCATGAGCATTGATATATCCGAAGGCACTCACCTTGAGCTGAACTAGGGAGAGTCAGGTATGCACACAAGATGTGTTTGAGGTGCGTGGACTGTTCCCGCGCGTGCCAGCTGTCGGCTGCCTGCTCAGGCTACTGTCCGAAAACGCCTCCTAGGCGCATCAAGGTGGCGTGAACCATCACGGACTGTGGACCAGGACAAGAGTGTATTTTCGTATGTGACTCGGGACAAAATCATAGAGAAAAAGAGGAAACACAGGACTATGTGTCGGTTCTTTGACGAGCGGCCACAAAGAAAAAATACTTCGGCAAAAGACATTCTGTCTTCCACAGTGACAGTGCGAATGAGGGAAACAGAACACCCGAGCGGTCTTGCGGGGTTATGTACGACAGAGCCAGCATCATCGGAGGTGCCAACGCTTGCGAGCCGGCGGCGACGGCCGGTGATGTGACATTGTTTGAGTTGCGGCATTCAAGTCGTTGTCTGCCAACCAGCACCCAGTCCTTCCTATTGAGAGTATTTTTCCACTCGAAGGTTCTAGTACGCAGCCTCTAATTGGAATGTACTGGGCCTGTATCCTCCTCCTGTAGGGCGATATCCAACTCGGAGTGCGGCAGCGGCCGTCCCCCTGACTTGTAACACGGATTGACATGGATGGCCAGGTTGTGTAATCTAGCGGAACGATGGGTTCTTCGAAAATGATGACACGTCGATCCCAAACTTGCAAAACGATTCTGTGCGGTGTTCATAGCCCACCCTTTGCCGTTACATTAAACCATGTATAGGAGCAGGGGCCTGCCAAGTACCTGTTCTTCCTTCCCTGAACTTTCCACATATGAAATTAGCCTTATCCTCGTCAGAACTTCCGGGTTCACTCCCTTTCTCGGTCCGTGAAGGATTCGCAAGAAGGAGCGTAGCGGTATGTGCGCACTTCTTGCCAATGACCCCGCTATTGCTACTCTAATAACACTCGCGTTCGGAAAGTCTATGCATCGTATGTTTGAGAATTTCAGTGGGAGCATCTGCAGAGCTAACCACCGTCAAAGTGGTATCGTTGACACTATTTGTGAGTTTTTTNGGAATTATAAGTGCTTGACTATCTGTTGAGCCCGTGTTTCTTCTCGTCGGAGGTGCAGCTCGTGGACTATGTTCAAACATTGCCGATGGAGGTGAGGGAATTCCATTCGCTACGCCGACGCGCTTCTAACATCGTAATACGAGGTCGAATTTATGTGGCCACCACAGCTAAAACTGGGCCAAGTCCTGTTCTATGCTCTGCGATATACCTCATTCCTAGATCTGTCCCTGGCCCCATTTCGTACGTTCCGTATTCTGCACTAAAGTATCCATAATGTCCCCTTACTGTTCATTGCCAGTGCTCTTGAGCTCATCGATTTCAACTGAGGTTCTTGGAGAGCGACCAGCGTTGAGTGCGACCGCTGACACCATAATATAGGACTGCCGTCGGCTTTACATATTTGTCGGCTGTATGTGCTGCTGTGGACTTCATTGTCATATTCAATCGGTGCGATGACGCTAACATCTCTTTACTCACAGGCTGCACCTTCTTCAATATGGTGCTTGCGGAAGGTAAATGATTATCGAAATGTCTTACTGATATTTAATACGACTTTTTGTCAGCCGTTCTGGTTTTGCGCGTCTACGCGCTTGGAGGGAGAGGACGGCGACTCAAAGCCTATCTTATCATTCATTTTGTTGTAGGCATCGCCGTCTCGATATTCCCCCATAATCTTGAATTAAACGTCCATCGTCTTAGCTCATAGATCTTGGGGCAACTGCACTGGGCATCACTTTCACTGGGAAATTTCAAGCTCATGGTGAGAGCACCAGTCGAGACACATCCATAGCGTGCTGATTATGCGCGTACTTCAGTCGCCTCGTTTGACGTAGCGCCATTTCCAACATGCTGGGCACACGAAATGTTCAGGCCGAACCTCCTTTCCGCAGCATATGGTATGACGCTCTTCAATGAGCTCGGTAAGTTGACTTTCTTCTTGATCATGAGCGACATGGATAGCTGACCGTCTTGAAAGTGGTCATGGCGATAACACTCTGGCTTGGGTACAGGAAGTTTAAATCTACGAATAGCCCCTTGTTGAATGTGTTTTATCGCGATGGGGCGTTCTATTTTGTTGCATTGACGAGTATGGTTCCTCTCCTCTCTGGCCTTCTTGTGATTCTGAAAGCTAAAAACAATTGGTTAATATTCAGTTGTTTCTGCGGCCAACATGCTGGTCAATGTAGTGGCACCGGTGCGCTCGACTTACTCCTGCTCTAGTTCAGCCAACTCATGCGGTACTCCTCCTAGATCCATTTTTTTGCTCTACTATCAGTGTAAGGAACAGCGCTGTCGCCGAGCCTTGTTACTCACTTTGAGCGTTACTGTGACAGGGTTCAGCGTGCAATCCACAGCATTCTTGCGACCCGGATGATTCTCCATCTGCGGAAGGTCGCGGCTGTCGGAGATGAACCTACTGTCGACTTACAAGGCCCTCTTACCCCTATCAGCTTTGGAGCCATTTCCACTCAGAGAATGACTGCCCCATCCGTTTGGTAACAGTAGGCGAGAGACGCGCTGAGCACCTTGGAAGGCTGTCGTATTTATACTCCATCAGTCGTCATCCAAGAACACCATCGCTTCCGGCTAATCATTTGGCACAGAAGATCCGACCACATGTGGATAGCAGCCCATTGAGCGAGGCTTTGGAGCTTCCGTTGGTAGGACAATTAATGAACCTGTCTTCGTGGCTCGTTACCCATCATCAAGTGAGCCAAGTCTCTTGCAAACTCAAATCACTCATGATATTGACGAGCCTCGGTATTGCTTATCTAGAGACTTGCTGGAGACCTACCTTGAGCTGAACGGAAGGATGAGAGCAAGATACATGCACTGCTGATGTATTTATACCCCAGAAGTAGTTGTCCGGGAAACGCCATTGTTGTCTGTCGGCGTGTTCACGAGGTTTGACTCAGATTTGGTCGAGACTGACATGATGTGGACGACGGCCCCATTAAGGTGATATGGATGAGCACTGGGATTTCCGAAGGCTTGAGAGACACCCAGCTTGAGCTGAACCAAGCAAGAAGACTCAGGTATGCGTGCAAGAAACGTGCACTTGAGTGCATATGTATTTAATATTTATTATTTATACCCGCGTGTGCCAGCTGTCCGAGAACGCCCCACTAGGTGCATCAAGGTGGCGTTAACCATCACGGCGGCATAAATTCTGTGGACCAAGACGAAAAGTATTTGTTGGTTACAGTATTTACCTCAGGGCAAAATCGGGGACTCGAAGAGGAAAAATAGGACTATATGTTGGTTCTTGGACGTCCAACAATCCCCACGGAAGCAGACTATAGCTTGGTTAATCTACATCCTTCTCTCCTAAAACCGTCGAGATCACCGGAGCTATCTTGTCAGACATTCTGTCTTTGTGACAACTCAGAGAGCGAGCATCATCAGAGCTGCAAGCGCTTGTGGGCGGTGATGTGACGCCCTTTGAGTTACGGCGTTCAAGCCGGCCAACCAGCACCTAATCCTTCCTCTTGAAAGCAGTTTTCCTCCTGAAGGTCCTATTACACAACCCCTAATTGGAATATACTAGGTCCACATCCTCCTACAGGGCGGTATCCGACTCGGAGCGGGTAAGTGGCCGTCCCCGCGACTTGTAACGCGGATCATCTACATGGATGGCTAAGTTGTGTAATAGCGGAAACGAGGGGGTCCTCGAAAATGATGGCACGCCGATCCCAAACCTGAAAAGCGATTCTCGGCAGTGCTCATATCCTCAACATAGCCACCTTTTGCCAGTACATTAACCCATGTATAGTGTATAGTAGGAGCCAACCAAGTTAACCTGTTCTTCCTGTCTTTGACCCCTTGACTTTTCCCTATGAAGTTGGCCTTGTCCATGCCAGAACTTCCAGGTTCACTGCCTTTCTCGGTCCGCGAAGGATTTGCGAGGAGGACCACAGCGGTATGTGCGCAGTTCTTGCCAATGACCCCGTTATTACTGCGCTCATACTCGCGTTCGGAAAGTCTATGTATCGTATGTTTGAGAATTTCAGTGGAGTATCCGCAGGGCTAACTACCGTCACAGTGGTATCTTTGACACTGTTTGTGAGTTACTCGGAACTCCAAGCGCTTGATTATCTGCTGAGTCCGTGATTCTTTCGTTGGAGGTGCAGCTCGCGGACTATGTTCAAACATTGCCGATGGAGGTGAGGGAATTCCCTCTGCTATGCCGAAGGGCTTTAACATCGCAATTATATACAAGGTCGAATTTATGTGGCCACCACAACTAAAACTGGGCCAAATCTTATTCTATGCTTTGCGATATATCCCATTCCTAGATCTGTCTCTGCCTCCGTTTCGTGCGTCCCATATTCTGCACTGATGTTTCCATATTGCCTCCTCACTGTTCACTGCCAGTGCTCTTGAGTTCTTCGATCTCAACCGAGGTTCTTGAGCCACGACCAGCCTTGAGTGCGACTGCTGACACCATAAGTTAGGTCTGCCGAGGTATTCACATATTTATCGGCTGTATGTGCTACTGTGTCCTTCACTGTCGCATTCAATCTATGTGACAATGCTAACGTCTCCCTACTTACAGGCTGCACCTTCTTCAACATGGTTCTGGCGGAAGGTAAGCGATCATTCAAATATCTTGCCAATATTCATTTCGACTTTTGATCAGCTGTTCTGGTTTTACGCGTCTACGCGCTTGGAGGGAGAGGACGGCGACTCAAAATCTATCTTATCGCTCATTTTGTTGTATGCATCGCCATCTCGATTATCCCCCGTAATCTCGGATTAACTGTCCGTCGTCTTAGCTGATAGATTTTGGGGCAACTGCATTGGGCCTCACCTTCATTGTGAAATTTCGAGCTCATAGTGAGAGTACCACTCGAGAAAAATCCATAAATTACTGATTCTGCGCGTACTTCAGTTGCCTCATTCGATGTAACGCCATTTCCTACGTGCTGGGCACACGAAATGTTCAGGCCTAAACTCCTTTCTGCAGCATATGGGATGATTCTCTTCAACGAGCTAGGTAAGTTGACTTTTTTTTTAATGGGACTGAGAGCTAACCGTCTTGAAAGTGGTCATGGCGATAACATTATGGCTTGGGTACAGGAAGTTTAAATCTACGAATAGCCCCTTGTTTAATGTATTTTATCGCGATGGAGCGTTCTATTTTGTTGCCTTGACGAGTATGTTTCCTCTCCTTACCAGCGTCTCCTTCAACGTGTGATTCTGAAAGCTAACAGCAATTAATTAATATTCAGTTGTTTCCGCGGCCAACATGCTGGTCAATGTAGCAGCACCGGTGCGCTCGACTTACTTCTGCTCGAGTTAAGCCAACTCATGCGGTGGTCCTCCAAGATCCATTTTTTTGCCCTACTATCAGTGTAAGGAGCAATTTTGTTTTTGAGTATTCGTTACTCACTTTGAGCGTTACTGTAATAGGGCTCAGCGTGCGATCCACAGCATTCTTGCGACCCGGATGATTCTTCATCTGCGGAAGGTCGTGGCTGTCGGAGATGAACCCACCGTTGACTTTCAAGGCCGTCTTAGCCCTATAGGCTTTGCGGCCATCTCCACTCAGATAACCCCTGCATCATCCGCTCAGTAACAGTAGGCGAGAAACACACTGAGCACCTTGGAATGCTGTAATGCACATGCCGTATTTATGCCCCGCACAAGTCGTTCAAGAATGACATTACTTCCACCTAATCATTTGGCACAGAAGTCCCAACTACACGTGGATGGACTCAGATGCCTGAGGGTGTTAACAGCGCAGAAACTCTTGGCTGGAGTGGACTAGATCTGTATCTCTTTCCATCCCGGCCCATGCAGGGCGATATCCCATCCGGAGCGTTGAAGCGGCCGCCGCCCTACGCAGATTGACATGATAGCGGGGCTGTGCAATCGCCGAACGAGGGGGTCCTCATAAATGATGGCACGTCTATCCCAAACTCCAAACGCAATTCGGTGCCGTGTTCAAATTTTTAGATTATAAACCTACCTGGTACCGGTACATTAAACATGTAGCAGGAGCAAATCCAACGTGCTCCTCCTTTGGTATCCATGTCCGAGCTCGTCCCAGGGTCAATCCCCTTGCCAATCCCTGAAGCTTTCGCAAGGAGGTGTATAGCGGTACGCGGTTCTTGCGAATGGCCCCGGTTTCTCTGTTCTAACGGTTTGAGAAGTCCATGCATCGTATGTTTCAGCATTTTAGCGGAGCAGTCGTAGAATTAATCATCTAAAGTGCTGGCACTGACTTTATTCGTGAGTATTTTGGAACTTTGGATGCGTTTGATAACTGAACCCGTATTCCTTTTTGTTGGAGGATGCAGCTCGTGGACTATATTGAGGCATTGCCGATGGAGGTGAGAAGGTTCCCTTCGAGTTTATGATTCCGGTGCGCGATTGATACCGAGAATAGATCGAATTTATGTGGTCATCACAGCTAAATTTAGGCCAAGTCCTTTTTTATGCTCTGCGGTATATCCCATTCCTAGATTTGCCCCTTGCATCGTCTCGTGCGTTCACTGTTCTGCCCTAATGGTGTTTATGTATTGTTTCCTTACTGTTCATTTCCAGTGGTCATGAGCTCGTCGCTCTCAGCCAAGGTCCTTATATGTTATATGATCACCAACTTGCGTGCTTTTGTGCTGACCCCATGACAGAGCTGCCGAGCACTTTACATATACATTGGCTGTATGTCCTTTTTTTCTCGTATTTCTGATTGACGACGGTGACACCCCACAGCCTGCATCTTCTTCAACATGGTTCTGGCAGAGGGTAAGTGACCATCAAATCATCCTCTTGAGATACGATCCAATAGTTTTGGGTCAGCAATTCTGTTTTTGCGTGTCTACGCACTTGGAGGGAGAGGATGTCGGCTTAGAGCGTATCTTATTGGGCATTTTGTTGTACGTATTGCTACGCCGATGTTCTCCGATAGCCTCGAACACTGATAGTCCGTCGTCTCAGCTCATTCATCTCGGGGCAACTGCGCTAGGGCTCACATTTGCGGCAGAAATTCAGGCACAGAGTCAGTCACTCATCCTGGATTCCCGATTGAGACGCGTGCATTCTCAACTAACTCTGCGCGTGATTTAGTTGTTACATTCGATGTAGCCCCGTTTCCTACTTGCTGGGCACTTAAGCTGGTCAGACCAACTCTCCTGACCGCAGCGTATGGCATGGTTCTCTTCAATGAGTTCGGTAAGTTGACTTTTCATATGAGCACCGTGGAGAGCTGACCTTCTGAAAGTGGTCATGATAATAACACTATGGCTTGGATACAAGAAATTCAAATCTACAAACAGCCCCTTGTTTAATGTGTTTTNATCGCGACGGGGCATTCTATTTTGTTGCGTTAACGAGTACGTTTCCTCCCTCTCTGGCGTTTCCTCTATATGAAAGCCGACAATCATTGACCAATATTCAGTTGTTTCTACAGCCAACATCTTGGTCAACATACTGGCACCGGTACGCTTGATTGACTGCCGCTTGGGTTAAATAAGCTCACGTAGTGCTCCTTCCAGATCCATTACTTTTCCTTGTTATCAGTGTAAGGACTCGGCAGTCTTGCTGTCTCTAGCCGTGATTTCTCACTTTTGCCTCTTACTGAAACAGGGTTCAACGCACAATCCACAGCATTCTCGCGACTCGGATGATTCTCCACCTGCGGAAAGTCGCCGCTGCCAGGGATGAAACTACAGCCTTCGACTTTGACTTGCGAAGCCCTCTTGCCCCTATAAGCTTTGCTACCATTGCCACTCAGACAACGACTCCATCATCTTGCCACCATCTGTCTGTGAACAGTAGTATGACGTTTGTTTCTGACATATAATAGCTTACACATTTATTGCTCTTGACTACGCATACTGAAGTTTGACATGGGACTCGGTTGAAGGCACGAAATCAGGCAACGCTACACCTATTCTTGCGACCGAGTACAGACACTTTTGGCGTGGCACACATACTTTGGAGAGAACATCCACCTGCGGACTATTGAGACCGTCATATGTGACGTTTATTTGGATTACCGGAATTTGACCCCGAACAATCATTTCCTGCTCTATGCTCTGCGGGTAATGAGGTGACCACAGGAATAGCGCTATCTCGACTAACCATCGAGGATACTCGCCCTGACGCTTGCTGAATGATTCCTCGCAATATACCCAGGAACAAGGTCGATGACTTCATTCACCTCTTCACGTCATACTCAGAAAATGTAAAGTGCAATGAAATTGAGGCAACAGAAGGGAGGCAGAGATACACAGAAGGGAGGCATAGATACCACTAAGTGAGTTATAAACTTCACTCGCTGATCAAACAGTCAGCTCAATACGAAGAGAGCACTCATCCTGAGGCTACGGGCTCCGTTTTGAACGGGTTCTCGTTTCCGTAAAAGTCTTTTGCAGCTTGGACGATGAGCAATGGTACACCAAGAGAACATTTATTTCGCTCCTCTGTTGTCACACCCTTAACACGAGCTTCGAACTGAAATGATTCCAGAAATCAGCAATTATGTGTCAAGAAAATAAGGATAAAAAAGCCACTCACCGCGTCGTTGATGTACGTACTCGTCCTCGGGTTGGAGACTAGATCGAGGTTAACACGCGAAAACTTTCTCAAGTAGAAGGTCCCCATGTACTTGAAGTATCCCGGCATGGCGCTGCCTTCCAAAAACAGAGTGACAGCATGCTTATCAAAAACTCTCAGGTCGTCGAGGTACGGTCCGGTCCACTCAGCCTCGTACCGAAGACAAAAGGCCTCAATGACACCATAAGTGCCGACACTCTTTGCCAGGTTGTAGTTCATGAATGCGAATCCATCCTGGCCGATTTTGATATGGTGTGGACCGACGAGACAATCGCGTCTAATCATAAGGGGCTTGAAAAATCTCTTCTGAGGTAGTAAAAACGAGGTGAGCAAGGACCAGAGCTACTCGCGAAGTCATGAATTTACCTCTCTGTTTATCCGCAGAATTTCCTCTTCAGTGTAATAGGGTCCGCTCGTGCATACCGTTTCGCTGGGCTTTCCGGTATATTGAGACATGATTCCTTCGCACCAGAAGCGATTATACTCCTCCTCGAATACATCTTTGCGGCTCTCCTCTGCGATCAGTTTTGCCTCATGGGCCGCTCGTTTATGAATATCTGCCCTTCGTGCTGCGAGAGAATTTGAAGAGTCGCGAGGGGCTGTGAGCGTAGCGAGCATTGTCAAGGCTGGTACGATGAATGATAAGATGAGTGCGAGTATCGGGGACTGCGAGGTTGGATGGAGAATTTCAGTCAATTTGCCCCATTTTTATATACATGGGCAATATGTGCTTTGAACGCCCAATTGTGGGATAGCGAGGTGACCGAATCAATGGGTCAAAGTGACGGAAGCAACAGTCGAGTGCTTTGAGCTTGAATGTGGCGCTGAGAACGCGTCGGAGCTTCAATTTTCGTACGGTTGAAACGAGTGTGGCTTTGACCTTTCGTCAGTTCCCGAAGAAGAGTTCTCGGAGAAGATGCATTCATCCACGCCATGACAATCGCGTTGAGCTCAATATTGCTTTCCCGGTGACAAGTACAGGTCTGTCGGCATGTTTATCTCTTGACGCCTACCCCACCTAAACTTTGAATTGCCGGCGTCTAGTGATTGAAACAGAAGGTAATGCTTGGTTTGGTAACATGATGTCGACATACCATAGGCTTGGGCTTTGCCCTCTCGCGATTGGCTGAGTCTTGGGAGAGTGTGGCACTCTTATGAGGCGGTACCAACGCTTTTGCTTCCCTTCTTTCTCAAACCCTCCCCCAAATTATCTAGCCTACCCATTTCCTCATTGTTACGCCTACCGACACGAAAATCGAAAATTTATCATTATGTACGACTCTGGGACTTGGAGTGCCCCTTTTCAACGTCCACTATTGCGCTCCCAACCAACCGATCAAATCGCTTATCGGTCTTTATTTCTCCTTCCATATCTTTGATACCCCGTCGTCGCGGCCACAACACGCCAGGTGCAATTAGGCCTAGGGTAGGTGATCGTAAATGGCGCAGAATGGAACGGCTCCAAATTCCACATGCTGGCTTGCAAAGATAGCAGGAGCACTGAAGATGAGCAAAACAGATTTTCAGTCCAAGGTTTGGAAAAGATTGACCGCACGTACTAAAATATGAACTCATTGGAAGACCTGCCAGATGGCCTCGACATCCGCGTGTGCCAGAGCCAACGACACCCACCAATCAGCGCTAGCTGGTGTAGGAAGGGCCTTGGATTGTGCGCTGGGCCGAAGAATATATGTGATAATCGCAATGCGGACCAAGAAACGGAGAAAACTTTCCGGAAATGAACCTTGGGCCGGGGCCGCCTCGCATCCCCCTTCAGTACCATTGAGTCAGATTCACACTTCGCAACATAAAACTTCACCAAGAAGTAGACTCACTTGCACATGCTCGAACAAAGTCATCCCAGATGAACGCCAGCGCCTCGGAATATTCAACATACAGTCCCCCGCAACGGCCAGGACTCCTGAGGAAGTCGAGCAGTGATTTGTGGTAAATACCATAACTAGTCGTTGCTTAGTCGTTGGGACCCGGGATCCTAATGAGCGAGTGAAGGTTTCCGAGTAAATGCTCAGCCTCGCTGCTCTCCGGGTCCGTTTGCAGGAGCAAATTTATGTTGGAAGCGACGCGCAGGTCGTACGGAGCCTGTGAGCTGAAGACTATCGCGATATAGATGATAACGTGAATCCACCGTATCGAAAGATCTGGATCTGGACTGGACTCCAAGATGTGTGTGTACAATACGCCCAATGTTTCAAGTGGGTTTGAAGTTGATTTCTGAGTTGCTTCTATCTTCAAGATAGCCTCTAGCAAGGCCTCCGGAGGTTCTCGATGACCCATATCAAGGAACCGAATGACAGTTGCGGCGTAGATGAACTGGCCCGACGCGTTCTCAACCAAGGTCTGGATCGTTCCTGGCGGTGGCGACGAGGGAGAAACGCGATAACGAAGAACGTTGCGCCTAAACGACCATTTGCCGCGCACCGATCTGCCTCATCTTTGCTGATCTGACATATCTTGGCGAGTCATACAACAGTAAGTCAATAATGCCACTTTCGAAGTGCCGTTCAACAATCGCCGCTAATGTACAACCGACTCCTGGCTCACTGCCAAAATTGGAGAAAAGGCAGAGCCTGCACGTCTTAGCGTTCGCCAGTCACTTGGATTGTAAGACCGAGGTATATATTTGAATCCCAATAAATAACTTAAAAATAGGGTATATCTTTTCACTTGAACTACCTGAAGACACTGTCAGCTCAGCCATGTATGCATACACCACGACAAACTCACTGTATCGCTTTTTCTTAAACGGTTATAGAGGTAGTCCACTTGGTATCCAAGGACGACGCTCCAACCATGACGCCAAATGTACCACTTGGACGTACATATTGTTGACTGGGAACATCCCAAATACTGCGAAATCACAACGAGTCAGACACATGGGAAAGGCAAATGAACAACCAGATAGCGAACCTCATATCTCTCTGGCTCAAGGTCATGCTAACCCGAGACGAGGCGCCCACATCCAAAATAACCTCTTCGAAGCCTCGCAGAACCTTGGGAGGCTCGCCGGCCGAAGGGGGATACGACAGATACAGCTGAGGCTTCTCAGCACCAGCGAACGCACCGGTGTTCGCCACGGTGAATGTGACTGTATACGAGGTGCCTGACTGGCTGAGCGAGAAGCCAGAGTAAGCGAAGGTGGTGTAGGAGAGACCAAATCCAAACTCGAAGCGTGGCCGAATGTTGTTCGCGTCCATGTACCGATAATCCAAGAGCAGCTTCTCGTCGTAATCGAGCTGCATATAACGTCAGACTTTATCCGAAAGAGCTGGTTTGAAATAGTAACTTACGTCTGGGAATCCGAGGCTGTTGTAGACGATCTTGGTGCCATAGGCAGCTTCATTCTACCGTGAAAAACAAGATGACGGTCAGCGGCGTTCGATGTAAAGAGCAAAGCGCAGCACGTACATCGGCGATGCTGAAAGGAAGCTTTCCGCTCGGGTTATAGTTTCCGAACAAGACATCGACAATCGAGGGGCCTGTCTGCTCTCCAGGAGTCCCAGCATAAATGATACCGGTAACGTTAGGGTGGTTGCTCCAGGAGAAGTACACAGGTCCAACGGAGTGCACGACGACAATGGTATTGCTGCAAACAGCTGCAACTCGTTCAACAAGGCTTCCTCCTCTCCACCACAAATCGAGGTCGTTCCTATCACCCATGTTACCATGTACAACAGCGTAGAACGCCAGTTCACCGCTCATCCTGAACGAATGGATGTTAGATTTGACCCAAACCTTGAAAAGGAGTTCGTCGCAGTGTCACTCACGCATTGACGAAGACGAACGCCACATCCTTGCCTCGTGCAGCGTTAACACCGGCATTGAGATCATTCGACGGAGAAGAGGTAATGCTGGCGGAAGATCCGGCGAACGAAGTGATAGCATCAATAGGAGGCACGAGGAACTCTAGAGAATTAGATCCCGAACCCCATCTGGGAGATATAGTCGGTGAGTATCGAGCCCGAGCTGCTTCTCAGTCAATGGTGTCACCTACCCAACGCTCATCGTGCCTTCGTTACATTCACCCATCTCATTGCAATCAAGTTTGGGTAATCTGGCATCTTGGCCGACAACTGCAATCGTCTTGATCCGGTCTTTCGCAACAGGAAGTCCTCGAACAGTCGTGCCCGTAGGGGCGCCAGTGGTGGTTGTACGGTTGTTCTTCAGCAAAACGGCAGAGGCAGAAGCAATCTCTCGGGCAAGGGCTGTATGGTCGTTAGACCGCACATTAACTCGAAGGTTCTTCGGCCCAGTGCCATCGCGTCTTTGTGCGTCGAAATTGGTGACAGGGAACTCCTGGGGTTGTTGTGAATACAAGAAACAGTACAAATCTCGGGCTCGCGAGGTGCTTACCTGGTCTTGATCGAAGCGGTAGAACGGTGCTAGGATACGGGTAATCATCTCATTCAGTCGCTAGGTAGGGTGATTAGACATATCAACTCGACAGTTTTCAAACAGCCAAAGTCTTACCGCTTGTGAAACTTCACCTCTATTGACAGCGTTTCGCAAGCCATTGCCGCCAAAGATACCTCCACCTTAGGTGCGATAATAGGATCAGAAAGAGGACAAAAGAAGCTAAATATATAAAGTTCTTACCAACTACGATGTAATCCCCAGGTTGCTCCATCTCTAAGCCGTTGTTGGCGTTCTCCGCTGCTGAATCATGGGTGGCACCCCAATCGCTAACGACGTAGCCTGTAAGACGTAAAATCAGCCAACGAGCTTCTGTTGAATCTGAGGTGTCTGACCTTTGAAACCGGCCTTTCGCAGCATTCCATTAGGACCGAGAACGCCAGCGCGGTGGCACGACGAAGTTCCATTAACGCGGTTATAAGCGCACATCACGGAGGCAACATCTGCCTATTGATGCAATGAATAGATGCCAAGAAACTTCGAAAAGGATAAGACACACCTCAATGCTCCGAAGGAAAGGGTAGAAGTACATCTCGTGCATGGTGCGATCATCAACGTTCGCAGACAGACCATACTTCCAGTGCTCCTGGTTGTTAGCGATCAAGTGCTTTGCACACGCTTGGACTCCAACGCTCTGAACGCCCATGATAGTCTCGTACGCCCCTTCTCCATTGAGGTAGGGATCGGGACCAAAGCCCTCCCAACCACGTCCCATTTTGGGGTTCCGCATCTTGAGACGAGTGACATATCATCAGTATCAAAGAAAGAAGATGACTGCCGCAATAGAACCTACGATGTCCAAGGAAGGCCCCAGATGGACGCTAACGTTATCGAATCAATACCACTTAACTTCAGAACGCGAGAAGACGAAAAATGAATTCAAACGCACTGAACTCCTTTTCCGCGAAATTCTTCCCCGAGCGCTTTCCCTCGAGCTCGCATCAGCCGTCGACTGAACGTAGCAGCGGCATTCAAACCAGCTGGGAATCCAGTAACGTTCCGCACTAGCCTCAGCCCAGCAGGCCCATCCTGCATACAAATTGAAGGGATACCGAGTCGAGGTATGGCGGTAGTATCGCCGACACAGCGACCTTGGAGCACGTTCAGAATGAAGGGAAGATAGTGAGTGCGAAAAACGTACGATTGGGGTTGAGCTGCCCGGTACCGACAGCGATACCGAGCTTCTCATCCAGGGTCATTTGCGCAACGGCACTACTGGCGAGGGCGTACGCTTCGTCCCATGTTCCTGGAGTGTAAATTCGATGGTAAGCCATACGTAAATGGAAAGATATAAACCGTGAACGCACGAGCTTGGACTTCGAGTGAAGAAGTGAGCAAAGCAATCGCCCCAGCTAAGACCAGACGCTTCGACATTCTCAGAAAAAGGGAAGCGAAAAGAGAAGGGGTTCTTCTGAGCACCTCGTGAAAATCGATGTCAACGATATTAATACCAGTCGGTGCCTCATTATAGATTTCCCAAGCCTTGTGCACGCCCCGCCAGGCGAAGTCATCCGATGGGCACAGCAGAGGCTTAGCATTGCCCTCCATCACCGTATGATGCACCAGATCTAAGAACAAATCTAGGCGAATACCGATTAGAAGCATGGGGCCGCCAGAAGCCGCCAGATTGAGCATTTTATCAGAAGCACATCACTAGGACCCAATCAAACCAGAGAGCCAATCGCTCTCACCAATACAGATGGGGGTTAGAACGGGTTCGTCCAAGGAGTACTTCATGGCTGAATATACTAGATTTCCCGCTGTAGGCACTCGTAGGTGCATCATCGAACTTCATCTACTCCTATACGTTACCGTTTAAGATGGGCATCGGGAAAACCTGGAACCCATGTGGAAACAAGAAGTGGGAGCAAACAGTGGGAGCGGCGTACCGCCCCTCCCAACGAGCTAAAGCCACCGTGCGCGCCTTCCTGGTCCGAGAACGCCTTTCTTCTGGAGCCAAGGCGCTTGACGAGCTTGAAGGAACGCTTCGAACTTCGTTCGTGTCGTGTGTGTTCATGTGGTGAGTGGGCATGTGCCAAGGGGACCGGCAATGTGGAGTCGGAACTGTTGTTTGCCTCCGATTCCCTTGATTGCAAACAGAGTCAAACTTTTTCGTCTAGGTTACCTATGAAGCTTCAACAAGGACAAGAGACACCACTCTGATATTAATACTCATCCAGGTAATACTCCAGGTATAATATACAATGGAAGCAATGATAAGCAACGATCCGCAGAAGAGAACAAGGCATACTGCCGATCAGGCCCCACAACTTCACCCACACTAATACGTCACTTCGGACTATTGGGCTGGCTGATACAACCTCACTTTCAGCGGCATCTGATTTCCACCTTTAGGATCAGACTTGACAAAGGGTCGCCTCACCACGGTTTTCCTTCCCCCAATGTCCTCAAACGGAACAGCGAGGTCGAACTCGAATCGTCGAACCAGTGTGAAAAGGAGGGCTTTCATCCTGTCAAAAAAACAGGGGGAAGATCCGCGGTTAATCCGAGCGAGCGAGGACCATGCAAAGGAGGAAGTACACACTCTACAATCGAGAACCGATACCCGATACACGCACGGGGACCACCAAGGAACGACAGTATGTTACCCCACACTCCAGGAATACCGCTTGCCCCCGTAGGTATAGATTCCCACCGTTCTGGCCTAGAAGAAGAAATCACATGAATACATGCAAATCCAAGGCGGATAGATGCAGGGATGGCCAGGGTTTAAAAGTGCCTTACTTGAACTCATGACTATCTTCTCCCCAGATCGTCTTGTCATGGTTGATCACCATGATGGGAATAAGCACTTCATCGCCTTTTCGAATCCTGTAGATCCGGGGTCAGTCATGCGTCACTCGGTACAGAAGGGCCCTCGGAAAGACGTCTGTCTACTTACAAGATACTGTCATGGCTCTTCCCGTACCTGTCTACCACAGGTTTACCGAGCGGGAGAATGTCGTCTTTGACAGCGACACGGCTTGAATTGGGTACAGGGGCGTGAAGACGCAGGGCCTCTCGAACAACAGCGTCCAGATATGGGAGTGAATTGAGCTCGTCCATAGAGGGATTGTCATTCGGGACCGCTAACAGTTCATCACGGAGTTTCTTCTGAGTCTCAGGAGCTTTGCTCAGGGCAAAGAGTGCCCATGCTGTCGCAGTGCTAGAATGGAACTCCGATTACTTCTTGCCCCGCTGTTTTGGTGAAGTTGTACGTACCTTGTCGTCTCGTGGCCTGCAACAATGAAGGTCGGTACCTCTACGAAAGAACCAGCAAATTTCAGATGATTTTGACCGTACGAGAAGGGTAAATCTGACTCACGGGCGAGGACCTCCTCGTCACTCATCCGCTGATTTTCTGGGATATCGGTATCCATATTAGCTCGCACCAGAAGAGTCAAAAGATTTCTGTTCGTAAGGCTGCTCTTCTCAAATTTACCATCCTTCACCAAACTATCTTTACTGTTCTGAAGAAGTTCTTTCCCAATGGTAACCATCGAACTCCGAGCCTGCTTTCTTGACGCGTCGCTCCGTGCAGGCTGAAAATTGGCTTCAGTAGATGTGATGGAAACGAAGACAATTTACCCACTATCCAGCGTAAAAGAGGAAACCGTGCACGCATGAGCATGAAGGGGCCCGGCCTTCCAGCAGCCCTGCCAAACAGATTTGCGAAGGCATGGCTCAGTTCAGTTCTTTCCTCTCCGTCCGCCAAAGCATTGAACTTGTAATTAAAACCTGGTTAATCAGATTAACAAACGATCCATATTCCATATAATGCACTATGTTAACTGCTTACCAGCTAGTCCGATGACGTCGAGAGTCATCCGGCTCAACCACGCCAGACCGTTGACAGTAGCTACTTCGCCTTCTCTGGAGATTTCGGCGGTCCATGCATCACGAAGCTAAGAAGATTGAAATATTTTCGGCGTTAGAAGCTGAGTGCCCAACAGTTTCCACGGCTGCGCACCTCGAGAGATTTGTCAATAAAAATCTCCGTGAGTTCTCGAATCTGAGCAGCTCCAAAGGCTGGGTTCTGTCGAGCGACGATCCTTGAGAACGGGTATGAACGGCGTCACACACAGAATTCACGAACCATGATCTTGCGCTGAAACCTCGTATAAATACACCGTATTTTCAGAGTTTTACGTTAGAAAAAACAAACCTGATTCTTATGCGTCTCCCCTTCGACAATCAAAACACCTATATAGAGTTTCAGATAATGATCAGCAACCACCCACACCAAAACGCCGCCGAATTGTTCGCAACAGCAACAAGAATTCGAAGGGTGCACCAGTGTGAATCGACCCACCTTCTCCCAGTAACCGACTAAGGAACCACCTCGCGGGTGCCGGCTTCTGATACACAGAGCTGTTCATGACAATGTGATTCAACGCCTTGCAATCCGTCGTGTAAAGCTTCTTGGACTGTAAAGCGCAGTTGATGGGTCAGTCAGTCAACGTCGCCTCTATGTGAAACTAGAATCTCGAGAGGTTCTTTCTCCCGAGCACAGCGGAACGTAATGACAGAATGACAAGTACGCACACCAAGAAATCCTCTAAAAGTGTGAGTCGGCCCATACTCCCCAACCCATTTCTCATGGACTTCAGTAGATTCCTGTCAAAGAACAACACCCATTCCCAAGGAGAGACTTTCCATCAGTGGCTCACTTGACAAAGAAGACGCTCTTGCTCGTACGAAGCAAGCAAACAAGCGCCCTGAATATGAGGACTCACCGGTGCCCCCCAAAGCGACTTGAGGTTCCCAAAGACAACACTCTCATTCGGCGGACCAGGGAGGTCTCGCAAAGGCGAAGTCCACTGGCGATAGAAGAAATCGAGCAGTCTGTAGACGCCATATGCTCCAAAGGTAGCTACAAGGGAGGTAGCAAGCTGCCTGACCATCACGAGCCGTTCAGGCGAAACCAGCTCCGCTACCGTGATCATCGTCGTCGTCGTTGTCGTTATGGTTGTCGCCGCAGCTGAAGAGTTGTCGAAGCTGTATGCACGAATCACGAGCCGCAAGCGGCGCAGTAGAAAGGAGATGAAGGCAATTTATAGCTTGGATGGCCTGTTACACGGTCACCATCACCGTTCGTGTGCGCTGGCTGTAAAACGATCAAGATGCTATAGGTGTGGTTCGAGGTGAGAGAGTGTTGCCACTTCCATCTTCTCTGACGTCATTCCCCATTCTTGCTCGCTGAGAACGCGGTTAGATGCCTTCCGACTTGGTAGGAGAGAAGCAGAAGTGATCCGTTCATCCGCAGTCAGGGCTGTTGAACATAAACATTTCACCAAGAGAAAAAGAAACGTAAGAAAAACATGAATATCTACACGGATACACGGATCAGCACGTTGATAATCACCAATGTCCATCGGGCAGCAGCCGATTGGACTGTTTGTCACTGTACGCCGCCGCCGCTGTCAAGGACAGTTCTTTGTACCGAAGGGCAAGAATCAGAATATCCCTGGATTAGACAAAGTCGAAAACACATCGGATAAATTAAGCAGCAAAGCAAAGCAAAAATAGTGTACACGCAAAGATTTCTCTGTGAAAAAAGTCCATAAATACCTACGCCCGCTGATACAATTTAATCTTCAACGGCATCTGATTCCCCGCCTCGGGGTTCGACCTCAAGAAAGGTCTCTGCACAACAGAAGACTTCTTCCCAATATCCTCTGCCGGAACCCCCAACTCAAACTCGAACGCCCTGACAAGAGTGAAGAGCAGGGCTTTCATCCTAAGTGAACGGTCAGCATTGACGAGCGGGAAGGATACTAGGACCACCACTTACTCAACAAGCGAGAAGCGATACCCAATGCAGGCTCGAGGTCCTCCAAGGAAAGTGAGCATGTTGCCCCATACACCTGGAATACTTGAAGCCGCCTCGGGCGCTGATAACCATCGTTCAGGACTAAGCGCAGCAAGGACAGAATTAGCACTCGGCATATATCGGTGATTATGTGCTAGTAGCACAAGAATAACTCACTTGAACTCATGGCCATCCTCACCCCAAATCTTCTTATCCCTGTTGATTGGGATAACGGGGATGAAAAGCGTCTGACCTTTTCGAATTCTAAAGTTAATTTTAGCAAGCTTCATCTCGACTCTTTTGAATTGGAAGAGAGAGAAAGGAAGGGAACGAATAGACAGTCTACTCACGGGATAGACTCATACACCTTTCCGTTTCTGTCCGTTACAGGCGTGGTCAAGGGCAGAACGTCGTCCTCCACGGCTACCCGGAGGGTCGACGGCACCGGGGCATGAATACGGAGGGTTTCACGAACAACAGCGTCCAAGTAAGGGAGTGCGTTAAGCTCGTCCATCGACACATTGTCACTCGAAACTGTGAGCAGCTCGTCCCGAAGTTTCGCTTGGACCTCAGGAGCTTTGGCGATTGCGAAGAGGGCCCACGTTGTCGACGTGCTGACCTCAAATGCGTTAGGGTGGTCCTTCAACGTATCGGCTATGAACGGCAGACTCACCTGGTGGTCTCATGCCCCGCAGCAAGGAAAGTTGGGACCTCTGAGTAGATGATAAACACGATTTAGTTGACACATCTAACTGGGACGCAGCGCAGGAAGGACCACTCACGCGCAAGAACATCATCTTCACTCATCCTCTGATGTTCGGGGATATCCGTCGCCATATTGGCGCGCAAGAGTAAAGTCAAAAGATCTTTGCTCTTCAAGCTCTCCTTATCAACCTTCAGCCCACTCTTGCGCAACGCTGCTTTACTGTTATCCAAAAGCTCTCTTCCGATCCTGTCCATAGTCCTGCGAGCTTGCTTCGTCTCGGCGTCCCTGTCGGCTGGCTGCAAAGTCCCCCGTTGGTTAGATTGCCAGGCAGCTTCGGCAATGAGGAAGGAAGTAGACGTACCAACCAGCGCAAGGCAGGGAAGAAACCGCGGAGTAAAGGAATGATAGACACCGACGCATTGGTTTCGAATATTTTCGAAAACGCCTTGTTGAGCTCGTTCTTTTCCTTCCCTTCAGACAAGGCATTGAATTTGTAGTTGAAGCCTAGTGCAGCACAAAGGCATCGTCGTCAGAAACAAATCAAATGCGATGGAAACTTCGATTAAGAATAACATACCAGCCAAACCGATCACGTCCAAAGTCATCCTACTCAACCACGACAACACGTCAACAGTCGGTGGTTCACTGTCCTCACCCTGTTTCCGAACCTCTGATTCCCATGCATTTCGTAGTTCAATCGACTTCTCCACGAAAATATCCGTCAATTCGCGGATCTGCGCTGCGCCGAAAGCTGGATTCATAACTCGGCGCTACGGTAACGATGTTAGCTGTACATTCTCTAAACGTTTCATTGAAATCGACAACGGACCTGCTTCTTGTGCGCATCGCCCTCTACGACAAGGACACCCTCCCCTAAGATTTGTCCGAGTTGGTACCGCGCGGGTCCAGGTTTCTGGTAGATGTAGCTGTTCATTAATACGTGGTTGATAGCTTTCAAGTCCGTCGTGTAAAGCCGATTCATCTTTATGGTCCTTATCAGCGAGCGCTCAATCGAGGGTTAAGTTGTCCTACTCACCCCAAATAATCCTCGATAAGAGATGGTGCGCCCGTACTCTTCTATCCACTTTTCATGGAGCTCAGAGTTTTCCTATTATGATAGATAAAGTTAGCAACAACTACGCTCAGAGGCAGGAAAGTCGTGCAGTATCGTTGGTAGACGTACCGAGTCCATGATCTCCTTGAGATTCCCCCAGATGAAACCCTTGTTCGGCGGTCCAGGGAGATGTCTCAGCGGGGAAGTCCTATTGATATAGACGAACTTCAACGCCTTGTACAACCCATAAGCTCCTAGAGTTGCAGCCAGGGAGGCGATGAGCTGCACAGCGACAGCGACGTTCATGCTGGTATAGATCGGCAAGTTGCAAATGTATGATGTCGGATTGGCTGGAGGCGGAGTCTACAGTGGGTCGACGACGGTAAGGAAGGAGTCCAAGTCGAGTCCTTTATACCCCCCCAATCACTGGTTGATTATCGATTATTATCAAGCACCCAGACACGTAGAGCACTGGCCGCAGCGACGCGTTTACGGTTTTTGACGGCGCAGTCGTCTCTTTCCAGAATGGTTAACAACGAGTGAGAGAGTCGACCGGCAGACGCCCATTTGCATTGAGTACGATGCCCGGTCCGACACGTTCCATTGATCCTGCCTTCCGTTTATCCGGACCAGGTATCTTAACGCTGGAAGGTCGTCGAATAGTCCAATATTCGAAACCAGCTATTCTTGTGGGTGCATATTTTGAGGGTAATGAGGTATGGAGGATAGAAGGTTAATTTGGAGGTACGATCGTCGCTTCCAAGCTTAGTTCGGCTCACTAAGCCTCACTTTAGTGCACACAGTGTTTGCAATCAAAGACTTTCGCAAACAGCCCGACTAGCGCCCGAGCAAAGCGCCTCTCCTGCTCCCTACTCGAGTTCTCGGGCGATTCTGTTGAGTACAACACAGGGAGGAGAATAGGACCATGAAATCTTCTTGAACCAACTCTGAGTGAATGCTCCCTTCAGTTTCTGGCCTCATGAATTGTTTGCTGTGGCAGGGAAGATTATAATACAACTTCAATGCGTGTTGTAATCTTGAGCTCCAAGCATAGGAGCTTCGCGAGAAGCCATCCTCAAGTAGGCTAACGAAACAATATGAATATGGAGGCGAAACAAAATAAATATTGAGACCCGTAGGTCTACCACTCCGGGAAAGCGTGTCATCCTTGTGCAGGGGCCATGCTAATCTTCTCTGTATCGTTCCAATTTTTTCGTATGTCACCCCGAAGGGGACATAAGTCCATGATGGATAATGTGGGTGATTAGCGGGGTTCTACTTTTTGTTTGACTGGCGGGGTGATTGATATTCTCTGCCTCACGCACACGCTTTGCACAGCCAACCTGTTCCGCATAAGCAATCAAATTAATAGTCTCCGTCATCCATCTGCCTGCGGCCGCTCTTTTCCAGGCTCATTGGCGAGAAGGACTGTTTTGGGCAATTGTTTGCCAATTGCGCCGTCCATTAGAGAACGTCCCTGGCGATGATTGCGAACACTGCCCGGGTTTCGCTCTTCAGTTTATGGCACCCCATTGACGACGGCCCAAGATACAACATAAATTTGAATCCGAATTTCCATAGTACAATCATAGAAATACCCCAACCTCAAGAAAAGGAATCTATCGATTTCCCGAAACCCGAAAGAAAAGAATCGAAGCACAGCTAAGGTTGACGATCCACTAGGGAAAAAAAGTCGAATAAAAAGCAGNAAAAGGCTCTCGAAGACGAATCGCTAGAATCTACAGGCGTGTCTATAACTCGCGAGAAACATATCTAGTATGCTATAAGGGTGTGGATGAAGGAGAGGGTTGCAATTCGAACTGGCGAATGTAGGGGTGAATAAGATGGGTGGTAGGGGTAGAAGATGTCGAAAGGAGAAAGGATTTTCATACAACAGCACTGGCGTCAAGCCAGAAACCGTTGGGGGGAGTCATGTCGATGCGCTTGCATACTGGTACAAATAAGAGGTTCTTCATCGAAGTTTTCGTGGGACCAAAGGTGTTCGCAGAACGCCTTGGCGTGAATCCGATCCCAGCGGGAACGAGCGGATTTAGTGCTGAGAGTCGACGCGGTTCAGAGCAGCCATGCGACGCTGGAATCGCTCGTTGCGCTTGAGGGGCACGAATTTCTCGGGTGATGCTTCTGCTTCAGGGGCACGTCCGTAGTACGAATCTCCTGTTTCAGCTTCGCGGGCGGCGTTGACAGCTAGCACGGAACCAGCGCTCGCAGCACGTTGAACATACGTGCGTCCGAGAAGGCTGCCTGGGGCACTGGCAACCTCGCTGCCACCGAATGCGACCGGGAGAGCGGTAGCGGTCATGAAGAAGAAGGCGAGGATGGTGAGGACGAAGGAGAACTTGAAGAAGAACATGGCTGGTTGTCTGTGCGTGAAGGAATGGGTGTTTGGATTGTTTGAATGAGCGTTTGCGCCGTTCAAGTTGGATTTTGAAGGTTTATTTCTGAAATTTTGGACCTGACCAGCGGTTGGGTTAGTTGACGGCTTGGACTTCGTTCGAGAGGGATGGTTCTTGGGGCTAGGGGCCGTTGAAAACGCGATTTATATAGGAGGACTGGGGTCTAGAACCGGGGAAGCCAAAGATGTCTCTTCAAGAGTGAACTTTAAGCTTTAAAACGCGCTGTAAGAACTTGAAAATCGAAGGGAAGAAGTGAAAGCCGGTGAGCGACGAGTCGAACTGGGAATCGTGCACGGGGAAAACGAACAATCAGCCCTGCTGGCCTTTATACCGACATCGGCAAGCTGTCCATCACCGCCGTCCCGTTGGCAGTTGCATTGAAGTTTGATGGAACCCCTTTTGGGCAACAATCGCGTTGCTTTGCCCACTGTGTTGCCAAACGCGACCAACATCTCAACGGAACGACCACTGTTCACTATTTGAGGGGAAGAAGCTGGCAACGAATTGACTACAATAAATATTATTCTTTACTACGTTTATTGCAACCAAATTGTAGCTAGAGGCCATTTTACATGCATCGCGGCTGGTTCTACATGCTACTCCCAGCAGTGTCATGGCGATGAACGGTAGACCTGGCTACAAAGTTCTATTGCATCAGCAATGCGCCGAGTCTGGGAGATATGCGTGAAGAGGCTTATAAATAGACGCTCGATCGGAAGAAAAGGAAAGCGTTGAGGTAGACTGGCAACGAAAAATATGTTCGTACTCGAATCTATAAATAGTACCTAGCATTGATCCTGCAAACTTTTCAAGGTCCTCGTCAACAACTCCTTGGACGAATGGTGCCACGAGGCATAGTCGCATTTATCGCGCAACACCTGCAAGAGCTTGGCTAGCGATTCAGAAATTTCCGGGTCCGACGCAGCGCTACCAAAGGTCAAAAAAATGGAAACGGCATCCACGCATTGATGAACCGATGTTTGAGTCTGCGGAAGCTCCTTGGCCCCAAATCCATCCCTTGTCCCGAAGAAAGTGGTTATAGCTTCAAGGACCTTTGTCGGCTCGGGGTCCATGGTTAGGTTTCCGTCCACCTCCAAGGTATGCAAGGACAGTGAAACCAGAGAGAGCACCATGCGCACCCGAGGCTGGTCTCTGGAGCACTGCTTGAACAGGGCGTCGAATACCAGACCTCGGAAATTCTCATCAGGTTTGGGCGAAAGCTGCATCCACGACCTCACAGTTTGCTGGAGAATAGCGACAAGCAGAAATTCGAGAGCTGCTTGCTGCCCTCCGTCAAAAAGCGAAATCGTATCCTCGTCGTCCACGAGTAGCCGAAGGAACTTCTCGACTGCCTCGATATGGCGTGACTGCGCCTTCATTTCGCCCGAATCGTCGTCCATTGCGAGATTATAGTCGGCGGTGGTATGAACAATGAGGCACGCCAGAAGGGCGTGCTGGTAATCGCGACTATAAGAGCGATCACTGTCCAACGGAGACGTTGGGAATTCTTGCATCATCACGTCCCCCACTAGGCTGAGCTCTTCTGGAGTGATCCCTCCCATCCGAGAAGAGAGAGACATTGATTCCTTGTTATAATCCCCTGCAACTTCATTGCCTTTGGTGAAAATTGCCAGGACCTCCTGCAATTCAAAAGACGCAGTTGAACGGACGTTAAGATAGTCATGAGAGACGTTCCACTAACCTGGGCATCGGATGCATTGAGAAGCCGAAGGCGCCAAATCGCCGCTTTCAAGTCTCCTAAGGTCGGAGTAGTAGTCACCGCCATCGAGAGACCGCCCAAGAGTTTACGAATCTCTACATGAGAGGCGCCACTGATTTGCCCCCGCCCAGCCAACACCTTCACACAGCCATTCGCATTCGACGACTCCCGATAAGATAGAATCCGCGTCCAGTATCTGACTGCCTTCTCCATGCCCTCTCTCTTTCCCCCCTGTTTGAGCTTGGTCTCCAAATACTGGACCATGTTCTTGCAGCAGCTGGAAATCCCATTGGCATCGTTGCCCGCCGTATATCCGTTGATGAGCACGAAAAGGGCACACGAAGTTGAAAGAACCCAGAGGAGTTCCTCCTCAGCATCGCCGCTCGCGTCAAACGCTTGTACCAACCACAGGTGCGGAAGTCGTATATCTGTAGTAGCATTCAGAATCGAGAAAAAGGTGAAAAATCGACATACTCACCATTAACGTAGTCACCAGATAGTTGCTTCCCGAATAACGCATCCCCGCGCTCATCGTCCGCAAGAACATCGTCCAAGAAAGTGCCAAGCACCCTTCTAGTGACGATCACCCGCACTACGGGCGGAATCTTGGAGAAGTTGGTTGATACGACCAAATTAAACAACAAATTCCATCCATTCAATTGGCCTTTCTCCGAAGCCGAAGCGGCATGCGTCCACGGATGGCGAACAAGAACAAGCAGAACCCTAACGCCATCCTGCAGCGTCTCCTCCGCAATCGAATTCCCCAACGGCTTCTCAGAATCCAAAAATTTGGAAAGATGTTCGTGAATCGCCGTATAAACTTCGATGTATATCGTTCGGCCCAACGTATCACCGAACTTCGACGAAAAATCGAGTCCATCTTCAGGGTCGTCCGAATTGATGACCGAGGAAGGGATATGCTTGATGCAAAGCGAGAGTAACGTCTTGACACGCGTGGGGTCCGGAAGTGAAAGGGCACACGAAAACGCCGCTTGAATAAGCTGTGGGTCCCAAACTCCCAATGAACGCTGCACCCACAATAACCCATCCGTTTCGTACTTCCCGGCGTTGCTCTGCGACTGGATCACCTGTATCCCATGATCCACCCAACCGTTGGCTTTAGCCCCCTTTTCATTGCCCGACACCCGACTTCGAGAAAGTGGGGCGAGCAAGGACCCAATCGCACGCGTAAAGCGATAGGACAACCATGCTTGAGGCGATTGGTAGGGTGATAAAGGCCACAAACTCGGCATAAGGGTCGTCAGAGCGAAAATCACCACCGACACACCAATGAGACTGATCCCAAGACCTGCCACCACCGGATGCATCATCGTCAAAAACGTCACTAGGCCACCATAGAATAACAACACCGAAAGCACCAACTGCAGGGGAAGGTAATCGATAATAGTGGGGACATGCCACTTGTGTAGCAGTTCGAAGCGGAGGTGTCGGAGGGCGAAGCTTTGTTTAGGTGAGAGGACGGAAGTCCCGACGTCCCATGTATACTCCGCTAACCATTGCTTGACGAGAATTGCGATCATCACAGAGTTGAGGGTGAGTACTAAACTGCAAACCCAAAACGCGTTGATGACGGTGAGACGTGTGCTGGGATCGTCGTTTACATTGGGAATCCCGGAAGATTCGACGAGGAGCGCCGTTATGACTGCACAGAACAGTGCAGACTAGATTTTCCAACAAGGATCGTAAAAATAAGAGAAGGTCGAACGAAACAGAACGAGTACTCACGAAGACCAACAAATTGTCAAGATCTTGGTGCCAGTGGCCTATAATGTTCCTATCATAGTCCCGAACCGCAACAGCGCAACTCGCCCAAGCCGCTCTACCCAAGGCGTCTCGAGCGAGGTTCGTCGGAGACCCCGCGCCCAAGTCTCCGAGTTCTAGATCGGGTGCTTCGTCGAATCCAATGGCACGCACTCGAGAGACCTGTTGGGGCAGGTTGATAGGCAGCTGTTTGCTTTCGAAGACATCGACTGGCTTGATCCATTGTTCAATATCCTTCTCCAGAACTTCAAAGTCGGACGTGACGGCTTTCTCGCTGAAAGCAGAATCAGACCGTGGCATGACGGGATAAGTTGGAAGCTCCAAGGCCGGAGGTGCCCTATTCGATAGCAAGACCTTTTCCGTGACTTTATACGCCTCAGGGGAACGCCACCTAAGTGTTCATGAGGACATCTTGACGGCCTCCGAGTTTAAATGAAAACACGATGCAAACGCGTGTCAGTACCTGTCAAGAGATAAATGTGCCTAGGCAATAGNAAAAAAGGACCCGAGGCTAACCTCTAGAGCGGGTGGAGCCACTGCGCTGGGAGTAGTAACAAACAAATGGACACGAGAATGATACTGATCCAAGCGGTAGACCAGCCGCAAGATGGGCATCTTGAATATCTGGGGATCGATATGCCAAATCCGTCTCTACTGTGGGTTCAGTCGCATGCTGCCTAAGGCAAGGACACCGTCAGCCGATGATGTTGAGTCGTAGAGAAGGAAACAGGAACAGGAACACTCACGTTATATCGTACACGTGGAAATGTGACAAGGTGAACAGTAAATTGGGTACGTATTCATGTACGTAGCGGTGAATGTATTGAATGGACAAACAGTGAATTGGGTGAAGACGATGCTTATAAAGTTGGCCTCGGCCTCACCGGTGTTTGGATCACACGTGTGATCAAAACAGCGCGCCTGGCCTCCGAATCCCCCAGGCCTTCGTATGACCCACTGACATGCGTTATACGGGGCCAGTTGGTTATCTGGCAGGTGCTCCAGGCGGCTGGACCTCTTTTCTTTAGCACGAATTATATCTTACTATTTTTCTTCTCGCCCTGACTATTTGTTATGACAATGGGGAGAGTAAAAGTGACGGAAATTAACTGGTTATGGATGTATGGTGAATGGTTGAATAATGTTACATGTGCAACTGGAGAATTGACAATGAGGATAGCGAGCATGATATGAAACCGCAGNAAAAAAGAAAACTGGACGACGAAGAAAAATGGCAAATTGCCGAATCCACTATTATTTACTACAAACCAGCATTTTGCAATTGCATCAAGATCCTCTCCAGTCGCTCTCTAGACGAACGATCCCATGTAGCTTCAGAGACGTATCTATCATGGATGACTTGGAAAAGTCTGCCCAGCATTTCTTGAACTAGTGGATCAGGAAGCTCTACCCGATCGGATAGCCAGTACACGACATTTATGCACTGAATCATCAGCGTCCGAGGAAGCTCTTTGATTTCAAGGACCCTTGTCTCGAAAAAAGTGGTAGCGGTTTCAAGGACCTTCACCGATTCTTCTTGGGACATGGCAGGGCTATCCGGCATGGGCGTCAGGATTGCATACAAGGATAGAGCAATCAAAGGCAGGACCACGCCCAACCGAGCCTTGTCCCTGGTACACTGTTCAAACGTAGCCTGAAAAACCAAATCGCGAAGGTCCTCGTCAGTCGGGGGCATAGATTGCAGCCATGACTGCACAGAACGGTGGAAGATGGCGGCGAGGGCCATTTCCAAAGCTGACTGCTGCCCATTTTCTAGCTGAGATATTGCGTCATCGCCGTTCGTGAGGAGCTGTAACAACCTTCCATATCTGTCTGGGTGGAGGGATACATCGCCTTCGATGTCGGCGGTGATATGAAAAAGAAGGCAGGCTGCTTGGATGTGTTCGTAGCTGCGGCTGTTACTGTGGGCATCATTCGATGGAGACATAGGCAACTCTGTGAGGATGATTCTCTCAACCTTGTTGAGACCTTGAGCATTTACACCTCGGATGCGAGAGGAAAGCGAGACAGATCCCTCGGGTTCTTTGGAGTAGCCCCCGCTGGCTACTTCGTTGGTGTTGGCGAAGACGTCCAGGATCTCCTGCGGTTGACAAGAAGGGTGAGTAAACGTCATGCCAAAACAAGAGGTTTCCTCACCTGAGCATTGAATGCATTGAGTAGGCGAAGCGTCCAGTTCGCCCCCTTCAAGTCGTATAACGCCGGAATAGGAGTCGACGCCGTATCAAGCGCTTCCAAGAGCTCTCGAAACCTGATATGGAAATTTTCGCTGATACGCTCCTCTCTTAATAACATCTTCATGACGCCTCTCGGTTGGTCTCGACTTGGTGAAAGGACCCGCATCCAATGTTTGACCGCCTTTTCCATAGTTTCCTCGTTTTTGACTTCGCGGTTAAGGTACTGTATCATGCAGTTCCAGCAGTTGAGTATTTCATCTGCGTTGAGCCCTAGATCTCGGTCTGCCCAATACTCGTTGATGAGCACGAACAAGGTAGACGAAGTTAATAGAACCCATGAGAGTTCGTCTTCGGTTTCACGATCGAAAGCCTGAACAGGCCAGAGGCGTGTTATCCCTCTGCCTACAACCATGAGAATGTCAGCATACAGACAGGACGGTACGACAGCCATGACTCACCCTGGACGCGCCCATCAACTTCATGTTTAAGGGCATCCTCCAGAAAATTGGTAAGGATCCTTCGAGTGATGATCGCTTGGGCTGCACTTCCGGAGAAATGGGTTGATCTGAGCAGAGCAACCAGCAGAGTCCATCCATCCATCGCCTGCTCGGTACGTATCCACGGATGGCGAACGAGGACGAGCAGAACCCTAACGCCATCTTGGAGTTGATCACCCGGAATTGGGTCCACGACAGGTTTGTCGGAATCCAAGAACTGGGAGAAATATTCATGCAGAGTCGTGTAAACTCGCAGAAATGTCGCCTTACTCAGCATTTCACCGAGCTTTGGCACAAAATCGAATCCATCCTTCGGGTCGTCCGAGTCGAGTATCGAGGATGGGATGTACTGCGCAAACAGCATGATCAATGTCTTGACACCGCTTGGATGTGGAAGGGACAAAGCGCACGACGTAGTCAAGGCTATAATCTCCCCCCCAGCGCCCCAACGAGTGTTGAACCCACAAAAGTCCCTCCTCGTGGAATTTCCCGTCCTTCCGCGACTTGATCAGCTGTACCCCATGGTCAACCCAACCTTTGAGGGCAGGGCGCTCGTGAGCCCGAGAACTTGGGGAAAATAAGGAACGAATGGAGTTGGAAAGTCGGTAAGACAACCATGCTTGGGGGGATTGGTATGGAGCTGTCGGCCACACGGCTGGGATGGCGGTGGTCAAAACGAAGATGACCACGGACACTGCAGTGAGGCTGATCCCGAGACCTGCCACGACCGGGTGCATCGTGGTCAGAAACGTGATCAAACCACCATAAAACAGCACGAGTGCCGCCAGCAGTTGAAGGGGCAAGTAATCGATGATGGTAGGAACGCGCCACTTCTGGAGCACCGCGAATCGCATCTGTCGCAGAGTGAAGGTTTGCTCGGGAGAAAGAACGGCAGTTCCGACATCCCAGGTATACTCTGCCAGCCATTGCTTCACCAAGATGGTGAGCATCACCGAGTTGAGGGAGAGTATCAAACTGCAAACCCAGAATGAGTTGACGATGATAATACGGGAGCGAGGATTTTCATCCACGTTGGGTATTCCGGACGATTCAACAAGAAGAGCGGTGATGACCGCAGAGAAGAGTGCCGCCTGGTGAGATAGATGAAGAGAATATCTCGCTTGAAGTGACAGAGGACTCACGAAAACCAACCAAGTGTCAAGATTTCTATGCCACTTCCCTATGATGCCTTTGTCATACTCCCGAACGAGGAGAGCGCATTGGACCCAAGCAGCTCGAGTCGACGCATCGAGCGCAAGGTTCGCCGTGTCTTCGTTTTGCGGGGCCGGCTCAAAACCGATTTGACGTGAGCGGAAGTGCCCGCCGCCGGACCAGTCAGAGTCGGGGAGCGGGCAATCTTCAGCTTTGATAGACTGATTCCATTGTTCAAGGTCCTTCTCGATTGTTTTGGGCCCAGTGACGAAGGGGTTGCTGCGGATGGAACCTGACTTCGACATCCGATATGAGACGTTACAGGCTAGCTGAAGTGCGTGTGTAGTAGACCGCGAGGCGCTGTGCTTTTATATTCCTTCCAGCTCGAAGATCACGGAAGAAACGATGGGCCTCGGCTCATGTCAACAATATAATTCCTGAGATACTGTCAAACCCAAAAGCGAATTGGAACCGTATCAATTCAAACGTGACTGTGTGCCTGTATTGCCATGTTATAAGTCCGTAAGGTGGATTTCATGGAGTGGAACATATGTACACGTGGGGCAGTGTCAAGGTGAGGGGAGGCACCTGTGTATGCATATAGTGAATGGACGAATAGTGATAATGACGATGCTCACAAAGTATCATGACGATGAGGAAAGCAAAACATGACGTACCATCTCAGAATACGAAACGAAACAGGCAGGAATAATGCCTGGTACCATAGGGTAGTAGGTCTGAGTGCCTCTTCGGCTAGAAAGGTTGGCTGACCATCGGGTGGTGCCGCACATCGGCCCTATGTGTTATCCAGAGGATAGTAATACAAGAAAGAAACCGACCGTGCCCGATGCCACCAGGCAGAGCGGCATCCCCGGTTACGCATCTCCACTCAGATAACGGCACACCCATCCCGTAGGCAAAGCTGCTCACACCACGACTCCTGCCTGCCCTCATATCCTTAACCCTGATAACGCCTCCTGTCCCCTTCACTCCAACAAATGCCTCCTTCTCCGCCTCATCCTCTTCCGGAACATCAAAAAAGTCCGCCCCTTCATACGCTACTTGGCTTCACCGACCTTCGCCTCCACGCCCGTCACATCTTCCTCATTGTCAACAGTTCCAGGGACGATGGGCAAAACGCTGTCGTTGTGTGAGGGTGTCTTGCCCTTGACGGGGTTCGAGTGGAAGAGGCGCAGCTCCAACCCCAGGGAAACATTTCGCTCACTTCGTCTGCTGATCAACGGCAGCAGCAGCGACTCGCCTCGCCCCCTAAGCGCAGCGACGCTAAGATTATCCATTGAAGCAAGAGTAGCAGTTCCATTGTCAGTCCTACCAGTCTTGCTAGTACAGCGGAGGAGGCATTAGCCTACGTTGCGACCACCGACTAGGTCGAGTTCGAGGAGACAGTCGAGACCGATTGTGAATCGATATCATCTCCGGCGAAAGCCGAGTATAGGAGACGTGGGTCGGCGAAATGAATAAGTCTTTGCATTGGCGCATGTCTGCGATGTTCGTCTCAGGAAATTGAGTCGAAGTTTGCCACAAGTTTCGATTAAGCCTCTGAGATTGTGGGTGCCATATTACTATAATGAGACTACCTTGTCGACATACATTGTCAGTCTGGCTACGGGAGACTATTGCTGACGATCTATCAAGATGCCTTGTAATACATGGTTCTTGTATAAAAGATCGCGATTTCTGGATCACAATTTCATTTTTTGCAAGATCTTACAGGGCTGTTGATCTAAAACGAGGCATACCCCACCTTCAGAGGTATTATATGCGCACTGTTGCTGATGTTCGACTGCAACTTCGATACTACAAGATACGACGTCATTGAGCCTGACTACGCGAACCACGGGACAGTAACGCCTACTCACCTTTCTGGAAAACCTTTACCAGCCGCTCTTTGCATCCCTCATCCCATAAATCGTGACCGCAATTATCGCGCATGACTTCTAAGAACCTCTGCAGTGTTTTCCATGTTTCTGATTCCACCTCCCGAGTGTGTGTCGGTCGGAGACCCTTTTGGATACCCAAAAGAGTCGACTCAATCCACCCCTCGGGTTGCTCCTCGGCTTGTACAGTCCCTTCTGCTTCCAGGAAAGCCGTGGTGATGTTGAGAATTTCGGTATAAGCCGACCACTGGGAAAGGCGTAATCGCGACAATAGCAATGCAGTGAGAGATAGGACGATAGGTACCCTGCCTCTTTCACATTCCTTTGTCAGAACATCAAGAATGGTTTCTTGAGGGATATTAAAAGGATTGTTGTGACCGCGTAAGTAATCTTTGGTGATCGTTTGGAACGTATGCACGAAAGCCATCTCCATCGAGCCTAGGCGTTCTTCATCCAAAAGGAAAATGGTTTGCTCGCCGTCAGCAAGTAGCCGAAAGAAGTTCAGGAGAGCTCTCGCTCGAATTCCAGGGAAAGGGTAATAATAGCTACGGCCGACGGGTACGTTTAGGATGAAGGCGGTTATAAGAACATGCTTGTAGTTGTGAACCAGATCGATATCTTGCCATGGGGGAAAAGGAAACGCTTTCGTCATCAAGGTGGCAAGTGGTTCCAATCGCTCGTCGGTCAGAGCGCCTATTGACGGAGGGGGTATCATGAATCTTGGATCCACTTGATAGTCCTCAAGAATCTTGGAATCTTCACTGAAGATCTCATGGATATCCTAGAGTACATGATGTGAGCAGACTAACACAAGCGTTAAATGGTAAGCATACCTGTGCGGTTCGGGCCGCCCATGCGCGAAGCTTCCAAATTTCGCCCTTCAAGCCCTCCAGAGATGGTACAGCAGTGGCCGCGGCGGAAAGTGTGCGCAATAGAGACTGGAGATTGTCGTGAAACTCCTGATCGGCGGCTTCCCCACAGGCATCTTCGAGCGATTCTTGGCGATGTAACAGAATACGCATCGAAAGTTGGACTGCTCGGGTCAGGTTTTCACAATGATCCTTGCTTAACAATTTCCCTTCCAGATATGAGGTCATGAGCAGACAGCAGTTCGACGCTTGCGAATTGCACGTCACTGTGAGGAGGGTGAACGCCATTAAAAGAATCCATGTATGCTCTTCTTCAAACTCGGCACCCATTGTGAATGCGGTTAGTGGCCAGGGCTTCGGGAGTGTTATCTCTATCGCGAAACGTTAAGAATAGTAGGGCAGAAGGATCGTCTCACGTACCTATGTCAGAGATCTCGTTTCTAGGAGACACCTTAGCTGAGGTATCCTGTACCGATAGACCATCTTCCAAAAACGTTTGGAACATCCGTCTGCTAAAAGCGGTTCGCAGGGATAGAGCCCTGGCAAGGCTGGACGATGCTGACAGCTCGAGGAGCAAATTCCATCCGTCTTTTACCGCGCTGCGCCCGACCCATTTGTGACGGACCAGTCCCAGGAAAATCCAGATACAGGGTCCAAACTCGGGGGAATCACTCGAATACTGACTTTGAAAGGGCGCTTCGGAATCCTTGAACGTGGAAAGGTATGTGCGGATGGTTGAATAGACCTGCATGAATAGCGGTTTTCCTAGCAATTCGCCGAGGTCATTTATCAATTGCAATTTGCGTTCGGTATCGTCTGATTCAAGGACGGAAATAGGAATGCGGTCCATGCACAATGCGCAAAGAACCTGGGGAGCGGCAGTGGCAGGAAGGGAGACTGCACATGAGAGAACCTTCTTGATTAAGTCTGGGTCCCAAGTTCCCAAAGAACGTTGAACCCATATGAGACCGTCGACTTCGTACGGTGCATTGTCGTGGGACTGGATAATCTGGATTCCGTGGTCTACCCAGTCGCCGTCACTAGGCATTTTCAGACGAGAACGAGCTCCTGGGAAGAACCACCGGGATACGGAATAGGAGATTCTGTAGAATATCCATGCCTNGGGGGGACTGGAAAGGGCATAGGGGTTGCCACACTGGGGCAATTGTGGTCAAAACAAAAATCAGTACCGAAACTGTGATCAGAGAGGTTGTCAGAGCTGCAACGATTGGGTGTAGTATCCACGTAAAACTGATGAGACCGGCGTAAAAGAGGAGGACCGCAATGATCAATTGAAGGGGAAGGTAGTTGATGATGGTAGGAACTTTCCATTGGCTAAGTAACTGGAAACGGAGTTGGCGTAGAGCGAAGCGCTGCCTCGGTGAAGGAACAGAAGTCCCCACATCCCATACATATTCCATCAGCCATTGCTTCACTAGAATTGTGACAAGCACAGTATTCATAGCGAGGACCAAGCTGCAGTACCAGAGTGCATTGGCGGTGACACTATGGACTTTGGGAGCACCGGCTTCATCTGGACCAAGCGGTTTCGAAAATTCGACGAGGAAGGCCGTAACAACGGCGGAGAACAGCGATGCCTGTGCTCAAGCGCTTAGGGAAAGGTCTCATAATCACTCCTGGCACGTACAAATACCAACAGTGTGTCAAGTCCCCGATGCCAATCGCGTAGTATTGCTTCGTCATAGTCGCGGACAGCTGCAACACAACCGACCCAGTTGGACGACGAAGCCTGGTTGGACGAGGCTTGGTCAGTCTTCCGGGGCCTCTGGGGAGGGTGATCGTAGCCAATGCGAGCAGTTGCTGCGTGTATACTGATGTCCGGGCTTGAACAGCTGGAAATGATGGAGCAGGTGGAACTGCTGTGACTACCACTGAGACTAGACATGGGTGAAGGGAAAGAGGAGAATGGGTTAGGTCCTGACTCGATTAGAGCAATCTAACAACCGATAGACCCACTTCGTCCCAAATCTTTGCTCACGATTTGTTTAGTTGTGGAGCTGTACAAATCAAGCAAAATTTCCAAATTCAGTAGGCTGCATTTCAACCACCAACAGCCCAGCTAAATTTAGTTTTATTTGGACGGCGCTCCACAACTAAACAAAAGTCGTGCACGGGGATTTGGGCAAAATGGATCTATTGGTTCTTGGATTACTGTAAGGGCAACTACTGAGTTCACCCTCATGTCAAAGGGTCATCCCGGCGGCGCGCAATCGACCAATTTGATGGTGCGACGGCCTTGACAGCGGTCACAACCCATCTCGCAAAAAAAATTTGCAGATAATTGAGAGCGCAATTCAATTGCTTGAGCGTCCTGAGCGGGTCATCACTCTCTCAAGCCTTTCATTGAAGACAGAAGCGTTGTATGGTACACTTGGAGATGCAATAACATAAAGAGTGGTCTAGGTATGCATGATTGTGTATGAATAGACAAATAGTAGTACATAGAATAACCATCGTTATGAGAGGAGGAATGAAACGAGATGACGGTGGCGAGAGCAGAATGGAGTGACAAAATAATCCCGAAAACATAAGGAAGAGTTGAACGATGAAAATCAAGGGAATAGTAGTACAAAGAACGAGACCGACCATGTCCGATGCAGTCAGGCAGCGGCATCTCTGCTCACACATCCGCACTCACATAACGGCACACTCCTGTGGGCAAAGCTGCTCACACCACGACTCCTGCCTCGCCTTCATATTCTTAACCTTGATCGCCCCTCCCGTCCTCTTCACCTCAATAGACACCTCCTTCTCCGGCTCACCCTCCTCGGGAACATCATACCACCGCACAAGCGTCTGCCCCTCCACACGCCACTTGCCTTCGCTAACCTTCACCTCCACATCCACCACGTCCTCCCCGTCGTCAACAGTCCCGGGAACGATCGACAAAACACTGTCCTTCTTGCGCGACGCTGCCTTGCCCTTGATGAGGTTCGAGTGGAAGAGAGGCGCAGCACCAACAGGGAGAACGTTACGCTCACCGCTGCTCATCTGCGGATCAACGGCAGTGGCAACCGAGCCAACCGACTCGTCGCCCCTGAGGCCAGTAGACGGAAGGACGGGCGAATCCATGGAGGCAGGGGTCGAAGTACCACCATCCAATCCTGTCGGTCTGGCTAGTGCAGCGGAGAAGGCATTGGCCTGTGTTGCGACCAACGACTCGCTCGAGTTCGAGGAGACAGTCGAGACCGACCGTGAATCGATATCCTTCTGTTGAGCACATAAGGTAGGTGGGTGCTCGATGGCGCGAGGTCCCATAAGCATACCAACCAAATGGTGCTGACAACACCCCTTGCCCAAGTCAAAACGCGAGCAAACCGAACATCCAGCGCAATTCAATTGCTTGAGGGTCTACTGTCCTGAGCGGAAACGTCGTCAGCTGAATAAGCCCTTCATTGAACACAAAATGCACAGTATATGGTATACTTGGGGATGCAATGAGTAAAGAGTGGTCTAGGCATGCATGCTTGCGTATGAGTAGATCTAGTAATCAAGCGGGACGTAGATTTCCGTTCCGAGTGGTTCCTCCTCCGCTTCCTCGTCTTCCTCCTTTGATCTGCCCAGGCTTTATCGGCCGTCGACAGACGCTTTGGCTTCTCCTACCCAACCCTTCCTCGTTCGGCTGGTCTTCATGCGTGACGGTGATTGACAACTTGAACGTCGCCTTGTTCAGGTGAAAAAAAGTCTTTGGCTTGCCAACGGTCTTGACAGGGTACGGCTGATTGAACGCTTTGACCGCCCTAGCACCTCCGACAAGAAGTCAAAAGGGTTCGAGTGCCGTCCCAGCTCGGTAGGACCACCCTCTTCCTCCCACGACTCTGCATCGGTCAATGTCGCAGTACCCAGCGTAGCCAAACTGAACGACGATGCCGCGGCGACCATCGCCAACGACGGTCTCGGTTGCACATGTTTTCCTTCACCGTCACCCGACGGCACCAAAGGCACCTGACTCTCCGCAGGTCCTCCTCCTCCTTCTGTCTGGATCCCTCTGCTTCTCCCACACATCCGAAGGACTCCACAGACTCAAATCCTCCATATTCCACCCATCTCCCCACTCGTGGCTATGATCGTCAGGGCAAAACGTCCAAATCGTATAATTCAACGCGTTTTCGCCATGGCACGCATTGAGGTTCGCATCCAACGCCTTCTGCTGCTGACTATAATCGCCCTTATGCTTCGCCCCATCAGTCCACCCATACGCCTTCTTCCCATCCATATCGATATCCTTCTGTTGAGCACAAACAGACCTCTGGCGAGAGGGCGAATCCAGGAGACATGGGTGGGCGAAATAAATACCTCTTTGACTTGATGCATGTCTGCGACGTCTGTCCCAGAACCTGAGTCGAAGTTGGTCACAAGTTTCAAGCCTGTGAGTACCATGTATACCATACCTCAGAATGCATTGTTCCGCACGATATATCAAGATACCTTGTGATACATGATGCGTATATAAAAGATCGCGATTTCTGAATCCCAATTTCATTTTTTGCAAAGATCTCACAAGCTTGTGTATCTAGAGTGAGACATACCCCACCTGGAGAGGTATCATTTGTGCACTTTTGCCGACGTTCAAAATTGCGACCCTACAAAATATAATGTCATTTAGCCAGACTATGGGAACAACGAGTTGGTAACGCACTCACCTTTTCGAAAAATGTCTGCCAGTAGCCTTTTGCACTCCCTATCCCATGAATCATAGCCGCAATTATCGCGCACTGCCTCTAAGAACCTCTGAGTTGGTTTCCATGTTTCCGATTCCAACTTCCGACTAGTGCCATTCGGTTGGACTCGAAGGAGAGGCTCTGAGATATCTGACAGAACCGATTTATTCCACCCCTTGAGTTGCTTCTCGGCTTGGATAGGCCCTTCTGCTTCCAGGAAAGCCGTCATGATGTTGAAAATTTCTGTATAAACCGACCACTGGGAATAGCGCAATCGCGACAATAACAATGCAGTGAGAGATAGGACGATAGGTACCTTGCCTCTCGCACATTCCTTGGCCAAAACGTCGAGAATGGTTTCTTGAGGGATATCAGAAAGATCGTTTTGTCCAAAAGGGTTGTCCTTAGCGGTCGCTTGGAACGTATGCACAAAAGCTGTCTCTATCGTGCTGAGGCGCTCGTCGTCCAAAAGGAAAATGGTTTGCTGGCCGTCGGCAAGTAGTCGAAAGAAGCAGAGGAGAGCTCCCGCTCGAGTTACCCTGAAAAAGTGATCACGATAAAATAAATGGCCTCCAGGAATGTTTAGGATGAAGGCGGTTATGAGAACATGGTTGTAGTTGTAATCCAGATCGATACCCTGCCATGGCGAGGAGGGAAACGCATCCATCATCAAGGCGGCAAGCTCTTCCACTCGCTCAGTAGCCAGATCGCTTATTGACGAACGGGTTGTCATAGATTTGATCTCCATCTGGTAGTCCCGAAGAATCTTGGAATTCTCGTTGAAACCCTCATGGATATCCTAGAGCACATGATGTGAGCAGATTAACACGATCGTTAAACAGTAAGCATACCTGAATGGTCCGAGCCCCCAGCGCCATACGAAGCTTCCAAACGTCATCTTTCAAGCCCTCTAGAGATGGTACAGCAATGACCACGGCGGAAAGTGTGTGCAATAGAGACCGAAAATTGTCGTGAAACGCGGCTCCACGGTTGAGCGATCTTGCGCGACGTGACAGAATACGCGTCGAAAGCTGGACTGCTCGGGTCATGTTTTGACAATGATCCTTGCTTAGCAGTTTCCCATCCAGATATGAGGTTATGAGGCGACAGCAGTTCAAAGCTTGCTGATTGCATGTCTCTCTCAAGAGCACGAAGAGGGTGAACGCCATCACAAGGGTCCACATATGCTCTTCTTCAAACTCGGCACCCGTTGTGAGTGCGGTTAGTGGCCAGCTCTCCGGGAGTTTTATCTCTATCGCGAAACGTTAGCGAGAATAGTACGGCAGAAGAATCGTCTCACTTACCTATGTCCGGGGTCTCGTTTCTGAAACCTAACCTTATGTTCCATACCCATAGACCGTCATCCAAAAACGTTTGGAGTATGCGTTTTCTAATAGCGATTTGCAGGGATGGAGCTCCGGCAAGGATGGACGATGTTGACAGCTCGAGAAGCAAATTCCATCCGTCTTTTGCCCTGCTGGGGCCGACCCACTTGTGACGGATCAATCCCAACAAAATCCAGATACAGGGCTCGAATTCAGGGGAATCAGTCAAATCCTGGATTCGAAATGGCGCTTCGGAATCCTTAAACGTGGAAAGGTAGGTGTAGATAGTTGAAAAGACCTGCGTGAACACCGGGCCTCCTAGCAAATTGCCAAGGTCATTCACTGATTGCAATCCGCGTTCGTCATCTTCTGATCCAAGGACGGAAATAGGAATGTAGTCTGCGCACAATACGCAAAGAACCTGGGGAGCGACAGTGCCAGGAAGGGAGACTGCACATGAGAAAACCTTCTTGATCAGGCCTGGGTTCGAAGTTCCCAAAGAACGTTGGACCCATATGAGACCTTTGGCTTCGTATGATGCATCATCTTGGGACCGGATAATTTGGATTCCGTGGTCTACCCAGTCGCCCTCACTGGGCATCTTCCAACGAGATTGAGCTTCTGGGAAGAACCATCGGGATACGGAATAGGAGATTCGGTAGAAGAGCCATGCCTGAACGGACTGGAAAGGGCATAGGGGCTGGCACACTGGCGCGATTGTGGTCAAAACAAAGATCAAGACCGAAATCGCAATCAGTGAGGTTGTCGGAGCTGCAACGATTGGGTGCAGTATCCATAGGAAACTGATGAGGCCAGCGTAAAAGAGGAGGACTGCAACGACCAATTGAAGGGGAAGGTACTCGATGATGGTAGGAACTTTCCATCGGCTAAGTAACTGGAAACGGAGATGGCGTAAAGCGAAGCGCTGCCTCGGTGAAGGGACGAAAGTCCCGACATCCCACACGTATTCTGTCAACCATTGCTTCGCTAGAATCGTGACAAGCACAGTATTCATAGCGAGGACCAAGCTGCAGTACCAGAGTGTGTTGGTGGCGACGCTATGGGATCTAGGAGCATGGGTTTCGTCTGGACCAAGCAGTTTGGAGGATTCGACGAGGAAGGCCGTGACAACGGCAGAGAAAAGCGCCGCCTGTACTGAAGGATTTAGGGAAAGCTATCTCATACAATCCTGGCACGTACAAATACCAATAGTGTATCAAGTCCCCGATGCCAATTGCGTAGTATTGCTTCGTCATAGTCGCGGACGGCTGTAACACAATCGACCCAATCGAACGATGTCTGATCAGTCTCCTGGGTCCTTTTGGAATAGATGCGGTGATTGTCGCCAATTTCACTGGACTATTGGACGGCTCGAGGTTGCCAGCCGTCGTCAAACCTGTAACCGGACATGGGTGAGAGGAAGGGAGAGAATGGGTTAAGGAAGGGGGATAATGGGCTAGGCAGGCGGGTGCTTGATGCCGTGAGGTCCCAACTAAATTTTCTTCGTTCACCATAATTATACCGACCAAATGGTGCTGNAAAAAACACCCCTTTCCCAGGTCAAAGCACAAGCAAACCGAACTTCCAGCGCAATTCAATTGCTTGGGCGTCTATTCTCCTGAACGAGAACGTTGTCACCCGACTAAAACTGTCATTGAAGTCAAAAACATTGAATGGTACACTCGGAGATGCAGTAAAGTAAAGAGTGGTCTGAGCTTGTGAAGTCGTGAATGGATGAATTGTGATACATAGAAAACCATACTCATGAGAGGAGAAATGAGGTGACGGTGCCGAGAGCAGAACGGAGTAACAGGAAAAATCCCGGAAACAAAGACCCGATAGCCGTAAAAAGAAGATTGGAAGATTGGTAGCACAGAGAACACGAGACCTACCATGTTACCGAGGCATTTTAGCCGAGGTACTAAAGACCTCTTGAAAAAGCGCCAAGACTATGCACACGGCATCTGCAGCTTCATCCGGCCGGCTTTTTGCGATCATTCATTCCCGCCCACGCTAATGAGGATTGACGAATAATGAGCTGAACAATCGTTTCGCGAACAAGAACTTGTCGGTGGTGCTGAGAAACCGAGAGGACGAGCGGCGAGTGATCTCCTATTCTATTCGCCGGTTGGAGGACTTATGGTGGGATTCTAGACTCTTTCACCGGATCCGTGTCAAGTTTGAAGAGCTACAGGAGGCGGGATATCCGCACATAGCGTTGGAGGAAAATCCCAACCCATATTTGTGTATCTACGGTAGCTACGCCAACCAGGAGGGGCGACGCGACAAGGGGAGGAATGAGGAAGGTGGCAATGGTCTCAGTGGGGATAGCAACTTGTAGATGCCTAGTATAACAAATGACAGATATCACCACAGAGCAACGTACCCGAGTTCACAAGAATGTCATCCTCGCTGGTGAAAGGTTAATAGTGAACCAATAGGGCCAGAAAATGCCTTGGTATATGCTGTGCAAAGCATCAGCCCACTTAACACAGGTCCGATGCAGCCAGGCAGCGGTATATCCGCTCACACATCTACCCCTCGCATAACGGCACACCCATCCTGTGGACAAAGCTGCTCACACCACGACTCCTGCCTCGCCTTCATTTCCTTAACCTTAATCGGCCCTCCCGTCCTCTTAACGACACCTCCTTCTCCGGCTCGCCCTCCTCCGGAACATCATGCCACTACACAAGTGTCTGCCCCGCCACACACCGCTTGCCTTCACTAACCTTCACTTCCACATCCACCACGTCCTCCCCATCGTCAACAGTCCCGAGAACGATAGGCAAAACACTGTCCTTCTTGCGCGACGCTGCCTTGCCTTTGACGAGGTTCGAGTGGAAGAGAAGCGCAGCTCCGACAACAGGGAGAACGTTACGCTCACCGCTGCTCGTCTGCGGATCAACGGCAGTAGCAACCGAGCCAACCGACTCGTTGCCCCTGAGGCCAGTAGACGGAGGGACGGGCAAATCTATGGACGCAGGGGTTGCAGTACCACTATCCGATTATCCTGTAGGTCTTGCTAGTGCAGCGGAGGAGGCATTAGCCTGTGTTGCGAATAACGACTCGGTCGAGTTCAAGGAAACAGTAGAGACCAATTGTGAATCATTTGGCGTAGGTCTGCGATGTTTGTCTCAGGAAATCAAGTCGAAGTTGACCACAAGTTTCAAGCCTCTGCGAGTGCTATGTATACCAATCTGAAGATACTTTGTCGACATACATCGTCCGTCTGGCTACGGGAGGCTATTGCTGACAGTATATCAATACATGGTTCTTGTTTGAAGATCGCGATTTCTGAGTCCCAATTTCATTGGTTGCGGAATCTCACAAGGTTGTGTATCTAAACCTCTTGTATATGCGTGCGTTTGAAGATTTTTGACTGCAACTTGGACACTGCAAGATACGGCCTCGTTGAGCCCAGACTACTAGACCACGGGATAGTAACGCCCACTTACCTTTTTGAAAAACCTTTTCCAACAACTCTTTGTACTCCCCATCCCATAAATCGTGGCCGCAAGTATCGCGCATGACCTCTAAGAACCTCTGCCGTGTTTCCAATGCTTTCAATTCCACCTCCTGTCTGTGTGGCCATTTGAGACCCTCTTTGATACCCAGCAGAGTCAATTTAATCCACCCCTTGGGTTGCTTCTCGGCTTGGATAGTCCCCTCTGCTTCCAGGAAAGCCGTCATGATGTTGAGAATCTCTGTATAAACCGACTGGGAATAGCGCAATCGCGAGAATAACAATGCAGCGAGAGATAGGACAATAGTTACCCTACCTCTCGTACATCCCCCGGTCAAAACGTCAAGAACGGTTTCTTGAGGGACATCAAAAGGATGTTCGTTTCTGCCTGAGGAGTCTTCAGCAAACGTCTGGAACGTATGCACGAAAGCCGTTTCCACCGAACTGAGGTGCTCTTCGTCCAAGAGGAAAATTTTTTGCTCGCCGTCGGCAAGTAGCCGAAAGAAACTCAGGAGAACTCTCGCTCGAGTTTCAGGGAAAGGGAAAGAGCTGTAATAATGGCCACGGCCGACGGGCACATCTAGGAAGAAGGCGGTTATGAGAACATGGTTGTGGTTGTAATCCAGAACGACTTTCTGCCACGGGGAGGAGGGAAATGCTTCCACCATCAAGGCGACAAGTGCTTTCAATCGCTCGTTGGTCAGATCGCTTATTGGCGAACGGTTTCTCGTAGATTCTGGGTCCACCTGGTAGTCCCGGAGAATTTTGGGATTCTCGTTGAAGCTCTCATGGATATCCTGGAGGACATGTGAGCAGATTAACACGATCGTTATATGGTTGGCATACCTGTGCAGTCCGAGCCGCCAGCATACGGAGCTTCCAAACGTCATCCTTCAGACCCTCCAGAGATGGTACAGCAGTGGCCGCGGCAGAAAGTGCGCGCAAGAGAGACTGGAGACTGCCGTGAAGCTCCTGATCGGCGGCTTCACCGCCAATAGGGTCGAGCGATTTCTGGCGACGTAACAGAATACGCGTCNAAAAATTGGACTGCTCGGGTCATGTTTTGACAATGATCCTTGCTTAGCAGTTTCCCATCCAGATATGAGGTCATGAGGCGACAGCATATCGACGCTCGCGGATTACACGTCTCTATCAAGAGCACGAGGAGGGTGAATGTCATCGAAAGGGTCCACAAATGCTCTTCTTCACACTCGGCACCCAGTGTGAGTGCGGTCAGTGGCCAGCTCTCCGGGAGTTTTATTTCTATCTCGAAACATTAACAATAGTACAGCAGAAGAATCGCCTCACTTACCCATGCTAGAGGTCCCGGTTGTGAGAGACACCTTGACTGAGGCGTCCCGTACCAATATATCGCCGTCTTCCAAAAACGCTTGGAAAATCCGTTTTCTAACAGCGGTTTGCAGGGATGGAGTCCTGGCAAGGGTGGACGATGTTGATAGCTCAAGAAGCAAATTCCATCCGTCTTGTGCCCTGTCAGGGCCGACCCCTTTGTGACGGACCAACCCCAAAAAAATCCAGATACCGGGTTCAAATTCGGGGGAATCCTGAATTTTAAATGGTGCTTCGGAATCCTTAAACGTGCAAAGGTAAGCGTAGATGGTTGAATAGACCTGCATGAATAGCAGTCCGCCTAGCAATTCGCCGAGGTCGTTTATCAATTGCAGCTTGCGATCGGTATCTTCTGATTCAAGGATGGAGATAGGAATGCGGTCCATGCACAACGCGCAAAGAACCTGGCGAGCAGCAGTGCCAGGAAGGGAGACTGCGCACGAGAGAACCTTCTTGATCAAGTCTGGGTCCCAAGTTCCCAAAGAACGTTGGACCCATATGAGACCGTCAGCTTCGTACGGTGCGTTGTCGTGGGACTGGATAATCTGGAGTCCGTGGTCTACCCAATCGCCGTCACTGGGCATCTTCAGACGAGATCGAGCTGCTGGGACGAACCACCGGGATACGGAATAGGAGATTCGATAGAATAGCCATGCCTNGGGGGGACTGGAAAGGGCACAGGGGCTGCCACACCGGCGCGATTGTAGTGTAAACAAAGATCAGAACCGAAATTCCAATCAGAGAGGTTGCCAGAGCTGCAACAATTGGGTGCAGTGTCCACAGGAAACCAATGAGGCCGGCGTAAAAAAGGAGGAGCGCAATGACCAATTGAAGGGGAAGGTAGTCGATGATGGTAGGAATTTTCCATTGGCTAAGCAACTGGAAACGGAGTTGGCGTAGGGCGAAGCGCTGCCTCGGTGAAGGTACGGAAGTCCCCACATCCCAGACATATTCCGTCAGCCATTGCTTCACTAGAATCGTGACAAGCACAGTATTCATAGCGAGGATCAAGCTACAGTACCAGAGTGCATTGGTGGTGACACTATGCGATTTAGGAGCATTGATTTCATCTGGACCAAGCAGTTTAGAGGATTCGATGAGGAAGGCTGTAACAACGGCGGAGAAGAGCGACGCCTGTGATCAAGGGTTTAGAAAGGCTATCTGATAATAAATCCTGGCACGTACAAATACCAATAGTGTGTCAAGTGCACGATACCAATTGCGCAGTATCGCTTCGTCATAGTCACGGACGGCTGTGACACAACTGGCCCAATTGGACGATGTTTGGTGAGTCTCCTGGACAGGGATTGGGGGTAAACTATAGCCAATGGCGCAGGGGACGGCGCGAATCGAAGGGGGTCTGGGGTGGGGAACGTAGATGATGGACGGGGAAGACCGGGAAGACGGGGGAGACGGGGGGACGGGGCGGCGGAAGAGGGATGAGGAGGATGGGTTAGGTAGGTCAGTGGCCATGAGTAGCTGGAGGGAGGTCACAACTAAATTCTGGGGCGATTCCTGGATTCATCCATAAGTATACTGCCCAAATGGCGCTGACAAAACACCCTTCGCGCAGTCGAATCGCAAAAACAGCGCAACTAATTACTTAGGCGTCTATTGTCCTGAGCGGGAACATCGTGACGCGTATAAACCTGTCATTGAAGTCCAAAACATTATATGGTACACTTGGAGATGCAATAAAGTAAAGAGTGGTCTGTGCTTGTGAAGTCGTGAATGGATGAATAGTGATACATAGAAAAACATACTCATGAGAGGACGAATGAGGTGATGGTGGCGAGAGCAGGACGTAACAGGAAAAATCCCGAAAACAAAAACCTGATAGATGAAAAAGAAGCTTGAAAGAGAATGGTAGTACAGAGAACACGAGACCAACCGTGTCCGATGGAGCCAGGCAGCGGCATATCCGCTTACGCACTCACATAACGGCACACCCATCCTGTGGGCAAAGCTGCTCACACCACGACTCCTGCCTCGCCTTCATATCCTTGACCTTGATCGCCCCTCCTGTCCTCTTCACTTCAATAGACACCTCCTTCTCCGGCTCACCCTCCTCGGGAACATCATACCACCATACAAGCGTCTGCCCCTCCACACGCCACTTGCCTTCACTAACCTTCACCTCCACATCCACCACATCCTCCCCATCGTCAACGGTCCCAGGAACGATAGGCAAAACACTGTCCTTCTTGCGCGACGCTGCCTTGCCCTTGACGAGGTTCGAGTGGAAGAGAGGCGCAGCACCAACAACAGGGAGGACGTTACGCTCACCACTGCTCGTCTGCGGATCAACGGCAGTAGCAACCGAGCCAACCGACTCGTTGCCCCTAAGGGCAGCAGACGGAGGGACAGGCGAATCCATGGACGCAGGGGTTGACGTACCACTATCCGATCCCGACGGTCTTGCTAGTGCAGCGGACGAAGCATTGGCCTGTGTTGCGACCAACGACTCGCTCGAGTTCGAGGAGACAGTCGAGACCGACCGTGAATCGATATCCTTCTGTTGAGCACGAACCCATCTCCGGCGAGAGGGCGAGTCAAGCAGACGTGGGTGGGCAAAGTGAATAAGCGGGATGTAGATTTCCGTTCCAAGTGGTTCTTCCTCCTCCTCTTCCTCCTCCTCGCCATCTTCCTCCTCTTCGATCTGGCCAGGCTTCACAGTATCGGCCGTTGAACGACGCTTTGGCTTCCTTCTCCTACCCAAACCTTCCTCGTTCGGCTGGTCTTCATGCGTGACAGTGATTGACAATTTAAACGTCGCCTTGTTCAGGTCAAGTGAAAACGTCTTTGGCTTGCCAACCGTCTTGACAGGGTACGGCCGATTGAACGCTTTGACCGCCCTAGCACCATCCGACAAGAAGTCAAAAGGGTTAGAGTGCCATCCCAACTCGGCAGGACCACCCTCTTCCTCCCACGACTCAGCATCGGTCAGTGTCGCAGTACCCAGCGTAGCCAAACTGAACGACGATGCTGCGGCGACCATCGCCAACGACGGTCTCGGCTGCACACTTCCTCCCTCACCACCACCCGACGGCACCAAAGGCACCTGACTCTCCGCAGGTCCTCCTCCTTCTGCAACGGCGGGTACCCCAGCAGCCCGAATCCTCCTCTTCCTCTTCCTCCCATCCCTCTGCTTCTCCCACACATCCGACGGACTCCACAGACTCAAATCCTCCATATTCCACCCATCTCCCCACTCGTGGCTATGATCGTCAGGGCAAAACGTCCAAATCGTATAATTCAACGCGTTCTCGCCATCACACGCGTTGAGGTTCGCATCCAACGCCTTCTGCTGCTGACTATAATCGCCCTTATGCTTCCCCCCCGTCCGTCCACCCATACGCCTTCTTCCCATCCATGTCAAACGGAATCCCAATCTCCCCGATCACAGTGGGGTACTTTCCGAGGATATTCGCGTCCTCTTTCAGCATCCCCAGTTGCTCGTGCAGCGATTTCCGAATCGCCGGCTCGCCAATCTTGACTGCGGGGAGGGTCGAGTTATACTTGCCCCTCAAAAGCCCCAACGCATCCGCATTAAACCAATTCCAGTGCCTCGTCAAGAGCGTCAACCCATCATAATAATGCGTCGAATACGCACACCGCCCCTTGAGCTCTTCCTTCTCAATCTCAGGCGGCATCGCAAACACCGGCGGCTGGATAAACCACACGGCCTCTGGGTGGGCCGGGCGGATGCGGCGCATATACGCCTGCCAATGGGGCTTCCAAAAGTCGTCGATAAACTCCACCTCGACTCCGGTTGCGGGGTTATATTTGAAGTAGTCGGGGCGGAGGACGAAGCCGGTCTCCACGTCCCAGAGNCCGTGGAGTGCCCAGATGCACTGCCCCAGCGGCCATTTGTGGACGTCCCGCTTCCAGCCCCACCGCGTGTTGGTTCCATCAGGCAGTTCCCCGTATGGCTGTTGTTCGTCGTCACCATCTCCGTCCCGCTCCTCCCCCTCCCCCTCCTGTTGCTGCCCGTCGTCCCCGTCGTCGTCGCCATCATCATCGCCTTGGGGTGGAGCGACGGCGTCTGCCCACAGTTTGTGCCCCTTGGGATCGATGGTGACGGACCCGTCCTTCGAGGGGCCCAGCGATCCAAACTTCCAGTGCTCCACCGTCTGCGCCTGGCCCATCCCAAGCCGAAACGACTGCGCCGGAGTGGGGTAGGTTCCCTTTTTGAGCGTCGAGCCCTGCTTCGTCGGGTTGGAGTTGAGGTCCTCCCACCCGCACATACCCTCGAACGGCTCGTTCATCGAGTCCCAGCCCACAATGCACTCCTCGTACAGGCTCCCATTGTCGTAAGCGCGTATCCGGTCGGCTAGTTGGCCGCAGGCCTCGATGTAGTGGTTTTGGAGGTAATCTTGGATGTTGATGCCGTCGATGAGGCAGTTGGGCGCAAAGGTTCGGCCGGCGAAGAAGAGGGTGAAGATGGTCTGGGAGAGGAGGCGGCCGTAGTTGGTGCTCCAGATCATGGCAGGGAGGGTGGCGGGGTCGGGATCGTGGGCGACGGGGTATTCGCAGTGCACGATGGCGGCTTGGGTTGCTGTGATGTTTTGGGGGTTTATTCCGCAGGCTGCGAGTGTCCAGTAGGGGGCGCCTGAGCCGCCGGAGAAACGAGACCACTGGTAGTGTTGTCAGGAATTTGAATAGATTTGAGGGGACAAAGACGTACTGTGTCTTGGTGTGGATCCATCAGTACTCTGAAACCGTAATCTTTGCATTTCTGCAGGACACGTATCGTGTAGTCCATGAATTCATAATCGTACTTTCCTCTGTAGGCCTGTAAGGAAAGAACAGCAAACGAAAAGGCAGACGACTCACGGTCCCTCATGCTCCAACGCCTCCCAAGTAAACGGAAACCGCAAAAAGTTGAAGCCCCAGCCTCGTAGGCGTGCCAGGTGGATGTCCGCGGAGCCATCGTCGAGGTTCAGCGGCCTCCCTACAAAGCTCTCTCCACCATCCTCCGCACTGTCCCAGAAATCGTCGAGCACCTGCGACTGGTGGCCGACGGGTGCTTTAGAAGCCCCAGAAAGGTTCACTCCACGCAGGATGACGGTCCTGCCCGCATTGTCGACAAAGTTGCAGTCGGTCGTGTGGAGAAAGGAGGGCGGGGTCGGGAGGCCCGTTGCTGGGGATATCGAGGGGACGCGGGGCATTGGTATCCAGGGTGATGAGGAGAGGGAGGACTTTGCGTGAGGTCATTCATAACAAAACAAAATCGTACCACATATCACGCTGCCGTTTCGGGCGACCTTATCCCCTCTCTGCCATTTCGCCGTCTGATCCGTTCATCATTGCCCCCGTCCGTTCCAGAATTGGCTGCGGACCCTGTTTCTCCTCCCAAAAGCCATCCACTGGCAGGCTACCGAAAAAAAAACGTGTATGATTGGCAGTTGAAAATCCTCTCGTACACATGCACGGAAGATTTCAACCACCCAGGAAATTAGGACTTTGGGTGGGTCAGCCTCTCGTAAGCTGTGCCATGGAGCTCCAGCCGATGCAAGTCATTGAACACGCGGACGATCTTCGGCCAGCCATGCGAACTACACACTTCAATGCGGTGATATGACTTGTAGTACAAATGAATTGCGAAGGGCAGCTGAAATGAAGTCTAGATAGAACAGTGATAACAAAAGATCATGATTAAAGATTTCGAATGTCGAAAATGAATGATATGGGAGATGGAGCGCGGGAGAGCAAGAATAAGAGGAAATCCGAAAGGAGTCTCAATACCGGCCAGCCCAGAGCGGACGATGGCACATCGACTCTTTCCACATCCCTCCCTCAGGCGGTCTGGTGCTCTTGAAGGCGGCAATCATCTGCGTAGGCGGGATCGTCGCTACTTTCGGATATCGAGTACGATCGCAGAACCTTGTTCTCTGGAGAAACGATCTTGACTGTTGGCTAACCATAACATAGATAGAGAGGGAGAAAGGGAAACAGATATAAGCTCTTCCTGGATCGTCAAAGTAATCGGTTTCTTCCTGGCACGAACCAAATCTCTGGAGCTCAACTTCAGATCGATATCATCCATCGATGCGTCGCCTTCTCCAGTCGTGGTAGTGATATGACTTGGTCTTCGACAAGGTTTTCGTCGTCGGTGGCGGTGTCAATGTTATCGCGCTATTCAAACAACTCTTCGCCTCTTTCTGAGCTCTATCCATCTCGATTAACATGAATGGTGTCAAGCAGACAGAGCTGCGAGATATGATTATATGATTAATAACCGGACCACATTCCGACGAGCGGCATTCTATCATCAAATTTTCGCTCCCCTAATAAGTCTGCGACCGAAGATTAGAAAGCACACTCCCCTCTTCGTGCGACTGTAGTAATTGATTCTCTTTCTACGCGCCTCGTGCATACCGTTCCGTGAAATTTGACTGATTCGGATGGACATTTGAGGTGGTCATATACATATGAGCGCCCAACTCCTCGTGTCGTTGACGAAGCGTCAGGCCAGGAGTGACGTTGGTCAGGTAGTATATGACTGGGTTGCAGTAATTTGATATCTAACTCCGTGGACTCACTAGTCGCGGTATGTCACAGTCGCTCTCAAATCATCCAATGCAGAATGTACAGACGGGATACATGTTAAATAATATAGATCAACGTTCAAACCTTAGACCGAGGAGGATCCTTGTGACGCAAACAACCGCAAGAACAACAATAACAGATCCAATCCCAGAGACAAGAACAATAGCCACAAATCGAATTCCAAAGTTGACCGATCTTTCCTCCACAACATCCTCCANCCCCCACCATTTCCTCCACCAACCCCACCATCTCCTCCTCCACCCCCACCGTTTCCTCT